>QJNU01000161.1:0-132036 GCA_004154915.1 Monosporascus ibericus | reverse complement strand
GCCCCCCCCCCCCCCCCCCCCCCTCTCACCTCACAGGTATCCAATCCATCCCTCCTCTCCCGTACCTCTCGCTCAACCTTTGATACGGGGTTGTGCAGGGCTGCCTAGCAATTTCCCCTCCAAAAGAGCAAACCTCCACTCTCGTTCTTCTATTACCTACAATCTCTAACTTGACTTGAGCAACCGGCAGCCGACCATGAAGTTATCCAGGTTCTTCCGCCGGAGCAAGAAGTCCTCCGAAGGGGGGTCCAGCGGCAAGCACCACGCCAAGACGTCGTCTTATGGCGGGTACACACACGACGACTTTGAGCGCGACAAGTACAGGCTGTACAACGGTCGCCATGAGAAATACTACAACCCGGCCCTCGAGCGTGGAAACGTGTTCGCGCCCTGGTATAAGCTACCCGACGACCTCCTCGAGAGGGTCTTCTCCTTCGTATGTCCCCACTGCTGCGACGAGTCCTACGAGACTTGTGAGCAGAGCGCCATCGAGGACGCGTGCATGCTCTGCGACCTGCGCGATATCGCCCATGCTGCTCAGGTCTCCAAGCAGTGGAGAAAAGTGGCCATCAGGTTAATGTGAGTTCATGTGCATGTTATTCTGACCAATGCGGGCCGCCTTCCTTGGAGCAATACTCTTCTTTGCGATTTGGCGGTTTCGATTCCTTCACGCGGTTAGGTGACTGACATTACATTCGTTGCAAAGGTACCACAGCATCCGCATTGACTCGGTTCATTACTGCGAGCGCGAGATCGACCTGTCCGAGAAGCGAAAGCGCCGGACCCGTTTCGACCGCAACGGCGTCCCCGAAGACCCGGCCGCTCAGCGATTGCGGCTGTTGTGCCGCACCCTGCGCGAGGACCCCACTCGACTTGGTGTTCTTGTCCAGTACTTCAAGACCCCATATATGCTACGAGAGTCCAAGACTCCCGACCTTGCCAGAACCATCGCGGTCCTGCCCAACCTTCACTATGTCGACCTGCCAGAAGGCCTATTCTGTGACGACCCTGCCTACCATACCCTCAAGCTTGAGGTGCAGGCCCGCTGTCCGAATCTTAGAAAAATGGCGTACAACGGTGGCAGCGAGCTCAGCTTGGAGGCTCTGAGCAGGGGGAACGTGTGGTTGAACCTCGAGGTTCTCGAGCTCGGCCGAATCAACATGGACCCCGCGAAGCTACGATATGTCTTGGCGGTGCTTCAGCGCCTGCGAGCCCTGAAAGTTTCCGAGACCAGAGTCATGGATGACGAGATCTTCTTCCACAACGACATGTTGCCCGCTTTCCCGGCTCTTGAGGAGCTGATTCTCAAGGACGTCCCCAAAGTAACTTCAGCGGGCTTGGTAGCCTATCTGTCGAGAACAGATGCGCAGAACAGCCTCAAGGTACTTTCTCTCGACCGTACAGGGGTCCTGCCCTCGTCGCTGCACGAGGTGCTCTCGTCGGCGAATAGTGTAAAGACGCTTGCCATAACCGAACAAGTCGACTCGGCTTTCCCTACCGCGACCACGCCCATTCCGCCTCTGGTCAACTGGTCCCTTGAGACTCTACGCTACGAGATCACTGCCTCGCCTTCCACCTCCCCGTACGCGAGCATCACGGCGGGCTACTACAACTACCTAGCCTCGTCCCTCTTCGCAGGCGGTCTGCCGCGCCTAGCGGCTATCTACGTCCGCGATCAGAACTTCCCCGAGATGCTCCTCGGTTTGCCACCGCCCTTGCCCGGATTCGCAGGAGCCAGCGGCGCACGCCCCAGCAGCTCCAGCAGCGAGAGGATGTTCAGCGCCAACGGCCCGCTCCTCTCGCCCGGCTTTAACCAGCAACCCCAGCGCTTTAGCTCCAACAACCCATTCGCCACGGCGACAATGCAATCCGCGCTCCCCAGCTCCAACCCTGCCACGCCCTTCGCGCCCCGCGGCCCCGCCAACCTCGCCCTGAACCAGACGCTCGAGGTCTTCACCAAGGGCGAGGACGACCTCGACTGGGGCTCCATCCGCATGGACCCGTTCGACCTGCTGCCCCCGGGCGGCGGCGGCGGCGGCGGCGGTCGTGGTAGGGGCCACGGCCGGACGGGCAGCACCGCCGGGCGCCCCATGAGTGGTTACGGCCTCGAGAGCGGCTGGCAGATGGGCCACGGCGCCCGCATGAGCATCGTCATGGGCAACGGCGCCGGTGGCTTCCTGGCGGTGCCGGGCGGGGAGATGGCGGGCTCCGGACGCCGCGGTAGCGCTGCTAGCGTCGGCGCCTCGCCTCGCGGCGCCGGCGGTGACGATTGGCCTAGACCGGGCAGTAGCGCGGGCCACAAGAAGGCGGAGCGGGATCTATGGCGCTGATCTGCTACTTGATGCGTGATGCGTGGCGTCATGTCGCGGGTGCATTTGTAGTGTTGTGTTTTGGCGCCAACGCCTACTACGCCTTTGCGGAGGAGAGGCTGCCGAGGTACCCATTCGGGGGACGTAATGGATGGAGTGAGGAAGTCATACGGGAGGTCGGACTAATCGCCTTGCCGACGACTTGATACCACTGAAGGGGCAGAGAAGCAGAATACCAGCCGACCTAGATGCGGTTGACAAGGATATGATACGATCAAGCGGAGAAGGGGTCCGGAACCAGAGCATGGGATCACCAGTTCTAGGATCAGGTGCTGAGGGTCTCTTTCTCTTCCTCTCTTTATCTCTCTGTCTTAGGGAGAGTCTATGATGGAAAGCGGTGATGAAAAGGGGACGTTATTGAGAAAAGCGGAGCCGTTGTTTTCGTCTTATACCACCAATACCAACACAAATGGGGAGTTCGGAGTCCTTCCCCTCTTAATGAATGAACGGCGGAGATGGCGAAAAGGGGAAGGGCCAGGAGTGGAGAGGGATCTTTGTACATCCGGCTAATGTACTGCGGGAGGAGAGAGATTCCCCTTTATAGTAGTTGATTGATTTTGATGATTGACTAATACAGACAGATGCCTGGGCTTACCCTGTCCATCTCTCTAGGCATCCATCCATCTATGCATCTCATGCCCAATCCCGGCCGGCTGGCCACATACTTGCATAACTACGTATGGGTGTCAGGTAAATAGATAGATACTTAGGTAGACGGATAGCGGGTAGTCGAGGTAGACCAGAGGAAACAATCGTTTGCGTTGTATTATACCACCGGGTGCCTATCCGTATGTCCTATGGTAAGTAACTCCCGGCTCGCTTCAGATTGTCATCCTGGCGATGAAAATACGTGTCAGGTTGCGTAACACTGGCTCTGTGCGTTTGATGCCACCAACAATCTGAATCGATTGCCTGGGCGTATGGCTCCTCAGACTGCTTTCGCTTTTGAAGCCGCAAACCTTACGACGGGTGAGCCTCAGTTCCAAGCTCTCAATATTTTCACCTCCTTCCTACTCAAAGGGCTTGATTAACATTAGTTTCTCGTCCTTTTACTCATCGACCCGCTCTTCCACATCTCATAGCTGAAAGCTGTATCACCGCTATGGATTCGTCCACTGCCGCTCCGATTGTCCGGTATGGCGTCGGAAACAGGGAAATACCAGGCGACATGGCAGGCTGGAAGATGAAGGACTGCGGTAACATCTGCCACTAGGCTGGTCGCGATCGCTAGAGAGTGAGCTTAAACCAGCCCGCGTCATCAAAAGACGGGGAGAGGTGTATAGCTAATCCATCTGCGCACGCAGAGCTACCCGCGCTTCTCTGCGGCCGACTTTCAGCAGCGCGAGGACGATCGCATCAAGGCCGTAGAAACCTTCCTTGCGTACATCACTCAAGTCGCTGGCATTGAAGCTGTGAGAGAGCATGGAACCGTCGTCCGGGACACGCCGGAAGAGTTGGTTATCGACCATCACTTTGGGGACTTCGGTGTGCGCGTGAACCAATTACGCGACGTGTCATACGCGGATAAAGGGTCCTATACCAAAGCCAGGAGAGCTCAAGAGCTCGAAAAACTGTCCGAGGAGAATATGACTACCGCTGAGCCGGTCATGGGCCGCGGAGTCGAGAGCCTCCTTACGGCCCAGCAGATGCACCGAGGCGAGGCTCCCCCGATTCCCATGCGTCACGCTACGAAGGATAACCCGGAGGAAAACGAAAACCGTGGGAAATGGTATAAGACCATGCGTGTCGAATCCTGCCGTCGCTTTTGGGTCGGGACTACGAGAAAAGAGCGTGACGAAATAAGAGACGCAGCTGCCGCACAGCCATCTGACGAGCTAGCACTATCGAACAGATTCGGAGGGAGGATACCAGCCACGCAATGGACTATTTCTGGGAACACCAACGGAATCAGGGAGCTGCGGCGGATGAAGAAATCTATGTGAGAGTGTCCAGAGACATTGTCATCACCCTTGACAAGGACTCCAGCGTGCTAGTCTGCAAGTTCAAGCGCCTGTTCCAATTCCTCTTTGGCGAGAAGGGCAAGAACAAAGTCGACGACGCGATCCGAAAATGGTCATCCCTGCCGCCCCTCCCTGTTCCCGAGACTGTCCGCCACATGGTGGACGACTTGATCCGCCAACGACACCCCGAACTGGACCTCGAGAAAGCCCAGCCCCTCGAGGAGCTTGAGCAGCGATACCAGTGCGTCGTCCATTACGGCACGTGGGCGATGCAGGGCCGGACGGACCCGGACTTCGTCTTCCGGACCGTCGACACAATATTCGGCCGCGGCCGGCCGCGCAAGGTCCAGGAAGATATCCCGGGGAAGCTCTTTCTGGAGTTTAAGGCGACCGGTCCCGGATCGGAAGTCGCTCGGTACCTCTTCCAGGCCGCCGCTCCCGCCGAACACCGCGAGTGCTGCGACGTCTTTCAGGCGCTTCCCAAGACGGACCGCGTGGGATTGTCAGGGCCGACCTTTGCTACTCTCTTCGCTCTAAGGATAAACTCGTTCACCGGACGCCACGCTGATAAGACGGACGTCCGCCACGGTTTTACTGGGCTGGTAGCACTGGGCGATTACGTCGGTACGTCGGGGACGTTGCAAAGCATGCATTATTGACTTTTAAAAGCTCACGAGTTACAGGTCGCAATATTTGCTTCCCACCGCTGGCGATGGCGCTAGACTATCAGCCTGGGGGTTGCGTCATCTTCCGCGATGCTGAAATGGAGCACTTCGTCGCGGACTGGACGGGGTATCGGATCTTCTTGTTCTACACGAACCATCAACCAGTCAGGAATTAGGCTCATCGCGTCATGGGCAAGCTTCCCCCCAAGCCCAACGACCTGTGGCACCCCGACCAGGGTCCGGGAGCGGGAGGAAGCTGGGGGGGGGGGGGGGGGGCCCCCCCCCCCCACTCCCGCACCGGAGTCTGAGCCGGACATCGACGCCTACGACCCGTGCTACGCAGAGCCGTTGTCCCCGGAGCCCGAGACCCTCTACGAGGCAGACATCCAGGGCCCCGCGTACATCCCCTCGGACCTACTGTATGCCGACTCCAAGACGGGGTCCTCAGACAAGAGCTCGGCGTCTTCCTATTTGGACCACGGACGGATTATGGTAGAAGGGCCGGAGTTCAAGAAGCGCAAGACTGAGAACTGAGCGAACGGATTGGCGGATGGTATGTAAGCACATGACGAATGAGCCAGGAGATAAACTGGCGTGGCACGGCGACGCAGTTGATTTCTTGCTGCAGGTTGCCTGCCATGTTGCAGATAGGATAAGTAAAATCACCGCTAGCTCAAGCAGCAGAAAGCTGTGGTGTGTCTTGTCCGTCCAGCCATCCGTTGCGTTTACGTAGACAGCTACTCTAGATAGCCTACGATGTTCAATACATCGCCCATGAAACCAGCAGCGAATACACGATTGTGGAAGACATGCCTTGATGTCGATGAGCGTCGCATCAGTTCCACATCTGCTATGTCTCGACAATTCTGCCTATGGGCTAAAAAGCCCGGGACAGCCCGGAACCTTGCAGCAAATTTTTGGAAACGGCATCCTCGTATGCACAGGGTATTCTAGCGGAGAGCCCACCAGTTCACTTGTTTGGACGCCTCGCCGGCCGTGTTTTTATGGCATAGTACCCGATGACCATGGACTCGAGGAAATCTTCTAGATAGATGTCGGTAGTAGGCGTGGTGGGATTTCAACTCGTAATTTTGCGGCATGCAAATTCTAAGGGTATATTCATCTCTATAAGTAGTCTAACGTCTAATCTACGCATGGAAACTACGAGATCTTAGCCACCGTCAACTCGCCCTTATCACCCCCATCCAACTCCAGCCAGCCACTGCTCTCCAGCTTCTTCTTCCATTTCGCGCTCTCGTACCTTGCCAGGATCAAAGTCATGCGAAGCGCAGTCTTACTGCTCGATGGGTGCTCGCCCGTCTCCGGGTCGAGTGGCGTGAACGTCCATCGGCCGAAAGCCCAGTTCAGGATATACCTATTCGAGGGACCGGAGGGCGGCGGCGTGACCGTCTCATCGTCGCCCGAGTTCCGCAGCGTCGACGCCGCCGTCAGCACCGCCTTTATCCGGTAGACCTCGTCCTTGGGCGCCGCGTTCAGGAGCGCCATCAGCTTCGCCGCGTCGACGGCTGCGCCCCCGTGCCCCCCTCCTCCTCCCCCTCCCCTGAGCGTCACCGACAGGACCTCAACCTCGGTCTGGTGGTCGTGGCTATGGTCGTGGGCGGGTCCGCCGGCGCCCGCGTTGCTCTTCGTCGCGTCCTCCTCCTGAGTCAGGGACCGCGCCAGCCCGCCATCGATGCCGAAGATGACGTCGACGGGCACGCGGCCCCGGTCGCTCTTGACCCAGGCGACGTCGACCTCGAGGTCGCCGACGCGGTCGAGGCACTCGTCGAAGCGGCGCTCGTCGCAGAGCTCCCACTTGTTGAAGATGATCAGGTCGGTGTAGCGCGCCTGGATGCGTGCCGTGTAGCTCGTGTCCTCGTACCCGCGCCAGTTCTCGACGTCGATGACGCTGACGACGCCGTCGAGCGCGAAGTCGCCCGTGTCGCGCGCCACGCGATTCACCTCGATGGCCAGGGTCGCGGGGAACGCGGACCCGGACGTCTCGACGACGATGCGGTCGGGCCGCTGGGACGTGTCGCGCAACTCCCTGAGCGCCTGCCCCAGCTGCCCCACGAGGTTGCAGCAGATGCAGCCGTTGAGCAGCTCCTGCACCCCGGAGATGGCGCTCGATGACGCCAGCTGCGAGTCGACGGCCACGTCGCCGAACTCGTTCTTCAGCAGCGCGAGCCGGTACGACGGGTTCGCGGCGCGCAGCTGCGGGATCAGGTTCAGGAGGATCGTCGTCTTCCCCGAGCCGAGGAAGCCCGTGATTATGGTCACGGGGATCGGCGCCATGGTCGGAGGTGGGCAACGGGGAGGTGACTACACGTGATGAGGGTTTTTTTTTTTTTCCCTTTCCGCAACGGACTTTGGGAGACGGCTCTGAGCCGTTTTGGGAACGAGAGTCTATGATCTTCTCCGAAAGAGCGCTTGAGTGATTGCCGACTAATGCTGAATTGATTGTGCTATAAAACGAGCGACAACACACTATGGAGTTCTCAGGTAATACCGTAGGCGCCCCTGAAGCGACATGCAAGCTAACCTATCTGCAGTGGAGGGGTCAACGGGAGCTGAAATTAAGGTTATCGATCCTGCAGGGAGCCGGCATGCCCCACAGTTACCCGGCACTGTGCTGTGAATGACGTAAAGGGGTGTCCATCTCACGCATTCACGGCGCGGGGAGCAATCGAAAAGTTCCATAACATGTTGAAGTCTCCGAGAGGGTTCATCGCCCAATTTTCAATTTTTTTTTAAACAGAATTCAACGCTTCTTCCCATTCGTCCACGCAGCTGCATCCAAGATGTCTATGTCCGCACAGGCACCAAAGGGAAACGAGCAGGAAAAGCCCACATACAAGCCGCAGCTCGATCAGGCGGCCCGCGAGGCGCGGAGCCCAGGAGGCGAACGCCAGCCAGGTCTCGCGCAGAAGAGTAAAACTCCCTCTGGTCCCTAGTTGCCGTCGTGGATTTGAACTTATTCCGAGCTAATACCTTCCCGAAACAGTAACTGAGCACGTCCCGGGGGTCGCGAAGATCCTGGG
The DNA here is from genome assembly GCA_004154915.1 of Monosporascus ibericus. NCBI lineage: Eukaryota > Fungi > Ascomycota > Sordariomycetes > Xylariales > Monosporascus > Monosporascus ibericus. Next base: position 124,000 of record QJNU01000161.1, on the reverse strand, counting down.
CACAGGGGCGCAGGACAAGCCCGAGGAGAAGCCCCCGGCGCCGCACCTCCCGCCCAAGCGCCCCGAACACGACCCGCATATCGAGGAGTTCGTGCGGGACCAGCACAGGAGCAGGCACCAGCACCTGGAGTTCGATAATCCGTGAAACCATCACTACCCGTTAAGTTTGTCCGCGAATCATCGACCGTTTTGTCCAAGCATCGGGCTAAGATGGTAGCCCGCATCTTGTACTGAGCTGGATGGAAGAAGAGAAAGGCAGGCATCTGCAACGTTTAGCTATGCGCTTTTTGGAGGGTGGGAGTTTAGACTCCATCGGGACATCAGGTAAACCTCTCATAGGTCTTCGTTCATCTTATTCCGGCCTGCAATTCAAGAAGTCTACTGGTAAAGGACTTTCCACTATCTTAGTGACCGTTTATTTCTTACGGATTACTATGAATATGAGGAATACGGGCGAGTCTGCCATCCTTGCCAGAAGTGCTATAAGAGCCCAAGTTCTCAGGTTTTGAGATCGTCCGCCTTCTTTCCTTGCTACCTCTTCTGCGGTCTACGGACATATATCTCGAATCAAACAGCAACCGGCTTCAGCGATTACTCAACGGAAAAGCAGAAACATGGAAGATGGCTAAGTGCGATAGATACGGCCGTGATCCCTGCAGGTGCCGTAACCACGCGCACTGGGAAAGAGCTGCAATGTGTGACGTCAAGTCGGAAGAGAATATCCTACGGCCGAGAGAAAAGTTCATAGATGGTAGTCCACCACGGGTTCTCGCCAATCCTCGACGACCACATTTTAGCCCGGGTTCTGACGCTCATCATCTTGGTAGAATACTATGATCTAATAAAGGTTCAATCGCGGGACACTGCGCTCGTATTTGGATCGGGTAACGGCAGAGGTAGGGGAAAGTGGGAGCCTACGGATCACTCGGTAAAGGCAGCATGGCGATCTGTTCGTGCCACGTACGCAGTACTCCTTTCCGGGATCTACTTACTAGTCAGGTCTTAGGGCAAGTTCAATATCCATGAGAGAGGTATTCTCCACCAAGCCCACCCTGTTGAATGTTCTCCCCAAAGAAAATATACCGGAAAATCCGATTCGATGAAGGTTGTAAAACTGACTGCAGCCAGAGGACAATTGATAATGATGTTAAACTTCGGTCCGTACTCAGTAGTTACTGAGAACCCCTGAAAGTTCAAGCGAGGAAGTGGCTTTGTCGGGTGCTTCCTAGATCCTCCTGAGCCCTGGAAGCATAGGAGAGCCACCGAGTCTAGGTAGGATACCGCCTATCACGCCCGTCTATCTCAAAAGCCTTGGCCAGTTCCTCCAACCCTTCCTCTAAACTATCGGCAAGGAAGCGTTACGACAAATTGCACTAAAGGCGCCGACCTTACTCTGATTAGCCGGCATGCAGCCTCGATATAGGTCAGGCAGCCCACTCTATACATTCGCAAGGTTCATATAGAGAGTCCTTTGCGTCATCGCCAAACAGGGTCATGCCGCCAAGACGAGAAAGGAGTACTCAAGCAGGATGATGATGGTACCAAGATTCACTGAAACATACAGGTCATCGAAAGAGCTAGCGGGGGTAATTCAAGATTGGCCTATGGGTTTCAGGGGCTTCAGGACGGGACACCGCTTGGACCGGGCTGAGGGCTATCTTGCCGGACCTTAGATGTGATTATTCGAGCTGGGCGGCTGCCTAAACTAACAAAGCCAGGGCACCCTATGGTCAGTCTGCCATTGAAACCTGGAAACGTGGAATAGTAGACGAGAAGGGCTTCCGCGAGATATTCAATCAACCGTGATGCCTCTATACACTCAAGATTAGTCATCTCACATCTTCTTCCCTGGCCGATCGTTCTCCTTTATAGAACCTGTGCATAAGTACTTCTACCGAGTAGCCAGAGGTTTCCCCTTGTCTCGAAGGAAACAAAAACCGTTTTTAATAAAAATATAACGAAGCAAAGGAAAGGGGGGAATAACAGCAACGTTTTTTGTTAATACGAGTATGCCTCGGCACGGACAAGCCCGTACACGATCTTTTTACTGCCTAAGAATTGCTAATGGGATGATTAAGATGGTAATGATCATCCCCTATAAACACGGCCAGAGTTAAAAAAAGATGCCTCTAACCAATAATAATGTGCGCATGACATGGCAATTATCAAGTGGGTCCGCAAAGACCCCATATTAGTCTCGGGCAATCGTAACGGGTAATCAATCTGGGAAATAAAATGCTCAAAAGGGGGTAAATACTTATGGGCCCAGACCATATATGACGTTCGAATCGAGGTCCAATACGAACTCTACAAGTTACCAACCAGCCGCACTCATTACCACGGCAGTCTAGCCCTCTTCAGCCGCACTACCCGCACAATCGCTCGGAGTAGTACAGTATAGGTACGATCGGATGGGTTCATGGATCAATGATTTTGGTAGATATTTTAGTAACGCCAATCTGTGGGGTTTCATGCAGCATGAATATCGGTAATGGCCACTCGGATATCCTCGCGCCTCGTATTCCGGGAACTAACAGGACTTTGGCCATGAGATCTCGTGATGTTGGATTGCCCTATGATGACACTCTTAAACAATGTCCAGAAAGCCAAGGCTCTTGATTTATATATATATATATATATATATGAATTAGAGACCGATCTTCTTGCGTCCAAAAGAATTCATCAATCGCTATTACCAGGAAGCAGTCGTCACCCATCATCCATCATCAACTTATCCATCACAGCATTATTTCCTCAAGATGCAATTCAAAGCCCTCACTGCTGCCGCTCTCCTGAGCCTCTCGTCCGCAGCATGTGTGCCCCGCCCATCTGAACTGCCTGCTGGTTCGAGGTTCAGCCTTATGGCCCTCCGATCGGCAAGCCCCGTCCACTTCGCAACCTTCAGTGCGACAAAGAGCAGCCTCTTCCTCAACCTGCCCGATCAGGACGCGACTTGCGATGTGGAGGATCCCGGATACGCAACTTTCTATCTGAATGAAGGCGGTCTTTACCTGTATGCCGCTTCGGCAACTCCCCAGCAGATTTACGCCGACCGGTCTGGCATGGGTATGTGGATCGAGCTTGATTTTTTTTTTTCCTCCTGCAATAAGCTTCAGACTAATTGCAAACTCTTTGGATTATCTGCATGCAAAACACTGAACGGAAAACGACTGACTGGGTAATACTAGGCCAGGGAAAGCTCGGCTATATCACGGGCGCTCAACCGCCCCCACGAAATGCAGAGCTGGACGGATGGGTTGTGGACGAATATGGCAATCTCTCCTTGGACGGTGCCGGCTTCCTTGCCTGCCCGGACAGCATCCAAGGCTCCTGGAGCCTCTGGATTGATGCTGGCGTCGAGCAGCCAGCCGGAAACTCAGACTGCCTCGGGATTTCGGCTCGTACTGTCGAGGTCACGGACCCCATCAGCTGCCAATACACGTCGTAAGGGTTCGCGCCGGTTTACTTGCGGGCTTTTTGGCGGGTCAATGAAAGTACATAGCGGATAATGGTCCTTTGGCGATAGTGGGAAGACCAGCGTCTGCGTCTTGCTCACTTGAACCCAAACAAGCGCGCTTCTAAACCCCCCCCTCCCGTATTGGATTTCGAAAGTGACTGTGGAATACTTGGCTCCGTCCTTCCGGACCCAGAGTTTTGACGCTGTCTGACAGAGAATACGATCAACTTCGTACTCACTGGCTCTGTGTCTTTCCAGCTCTGAACGTGGTATTGAGTTTCTCCGCTGGGTCGAAATAGGAAGCGCCCAGGAATGCCCTTCATCGGATGAGAGCCCGCACCTCCACTTTCTGGTTGGCCAGAGAGCGTTTCATCCCCATCCCTGATGCGTAGCATATACCTGTACTGTAGCGGTGGTCCAATAGAGATTTGAGATTTTCTGGATAACCTTAGATGATTTTCTTGATATTGGAAGCACCAGGCGACGGGGAGAGGCGATTTGGGTTGATGTGTCCTCTCAAATTGCCGCATCCTCGCCAAAGGTAGCCATCCTGCCTAAAAGGGAGATACAGCCGACCATCGGGTTCTTGAGTCTCGTAGCGGCAATTCAACATAAAAAGATCGTATCCAGATCGTGGCGGATCGGAGGACTTGATCGTCGGCAGTCCAAGATTTCTCGCGGTTAGCACGCTACTTTCAATACTAGGAGATCCATGCCAACAGACGATAATGCCTTCCCTTCTCGCAAACGCAGAAGGGGAGGCTACGATGATGGTGATGTCCCCCTTTCGATTAACAGACGGCCGATCTTGATAGAGTAAGTTGACAGTCGGCTCGGGCTCGTGCGTTGGTGACGGTAGAGTGAGATATAGGATTTGTCCGTGATAAGTATAAAAGAGATGCAGCTCTGGATAGAGGCAGTGGCCTGTCAGGTATATCCTATGGTGAGTCGATAGTGCAATGGGAATTCTACCTACAGGGCATGGCTCTTCGCTTGGTGACCGTACCGGCCGCCTCGGCCGATATACATTAGCTAGGTAAGTTCCAGTTCGAGTGCGACGTAGGGTTTCTGGCTTCTCCTGCAATGTGTCACGTCTATTATTCCAGACTTCTCGTACTGCTGTTACGTCCCCGACAAATCCTTCCTACCCGGCCTGTGTATGTCGGCAAAATTATTAAGTGAACCGGTTTTTCATTCGAGAATTTTCGTGGATGCAGAGTGATTAAACGTTCGTATAACACAAACGGGTACAAAAAGATGGAAAGCGTCAGTACGAACATTGACCATTGCCAGATTGATAAGACGGTTAAGGAGAGCCAAGGAAGCTTGTTTAGGAGGATCCTTGGCCGAGATTTAAACTAGTCATATCCCACTTCCATCATCCGCTAGTAGGTGGAGCCTTATCCTCCTCAGAGCCAATCCGTAGGTGGTAGAGGCTTTGAAAGAGGTTGAAGGCATAACCTGGGATACTACGAACGCTGAACGCCCATCCGAAACATTCACCCAACGTATCCGTATTGCTGTCTACCTGCTCATAGCTATAAAAAAAAGATACATGGGAGAATCGCGATTAAACACCGATCCTGCTACGTCTTCGTGTTGGACAAATTGCACTAGCATTGCACCTTCGTAGGGACCGCTCCAAGGTCTAGGAAGGCCTCGAGCGGTATACACGTTGCAGTTAGTAGTTTTAAAAGTTACCCCTCGAATCAGAGTGTCAGTAAAGCATCGATACGAAGTTGCCAAATGCGAAATATTAGTAAACGGAGAGGTTCTGATCGTCCAACGCGCTTCTACACTTAAGCACCAGGGGGAGGCGGAGGAGGCTGGTCGGCCGGTGGCGGCGGAGGTGCATCGCCAGCTGGTGGGGGAGGAGGTACCGCACCGCCAGCATATTGCTGAATCAGCGCATTGATATTCCCAGGGAGACCCGGAGGGGGGGCTCCCAGACCAGCCGCAGCCGGTGCGCCAGGGAGGCCTGGAGGAGGTCCCATGCCGGGCGCTGCACCGTAGCCCGAGTAACCAGGGTAGTTGGGATAGCCCGACTGTCCGGCACTAGACTGGTGCCAAGGAGCGGCACCCGGAACGGACGATCCGCCATTGTAGTTCTGGCCGCCGTAGTAGCTGTCACCTCCTCGGTCATCGTTACCATGGTTGCGGCTTCGCCATGGGGCCGCGCCACCGCCACCCTCGTTGCCGTGGTCGTTATTCCGAGAACGCCAGGGAGCAGCAGCACCAGTTGGACCACGCTGCCAAGGTTTTGCGCCACTGCCGCCGCCGTTATCGTAAGAGCCAGGGCCAGCTTCGATGCGGGCTGGGGGACCACTAGAACCACCGCCAAGTTCTTGCATGAATTGCTAGAAACGTGTTAGACTAGATTCTTAATAGGGGAAGCTTGGATGAAAACCTACCTCATACTCGCGGTCGACGGCATCTCCTCCCCCGACGCGACCAGCTGCACGAGGAGGACCGTCGTTGCGCCAGCTAGTACCCTTTTGTCTATCGGGACAATCCCGAGCCATGTGACCGGCATTTCCACAAGTGCGGCAGATGATGTTGGCGGTGAAGTTCTGCTTCTCGGGACAGTCGTACTTGCGATGACCGATCTGGCCACAGTTTTGACAAGCTTGGTTTTCGTCGTCACGCAAAGTACCGTTCAGAGCGGCAAGCTCTCGGAGCTGGTTTCGCTTGAGCTCGTTCTGTCCCTCGGGAATCGAAGCGGCCTTCATATGTGTTAGTACCTACTCAGGAAGCAAGGCGTATCGGGGCAACTTACAGTTTCAATGACGTTGTGAATCAGCTTCTTGGCCTTGTTGACCTTCTCCTCCGTATCCGCCATGATCAAACAGTGGAGGTCCTCCTCCTGGTTGCTAGCGTGAGCAGCGTCAGACCGACCTTTGCCTTCCTTCACGGAACCTTTTCCGCGAATGGCGATCTTGGCGCCGGATTCTGTTTCCATTTTCTTCAATGTATTGCCACGAGGGCCGATGAGTAGACCAACTTTAGTGAGAAGAGCTATGTGTTAGTACGCGTAAAAGTAATGTTAGAGCAAACGTGTAGTGTTAGATAGTGCCAAGATTTGCGCGCCAGCCATGCCCGTGCGGCGGCGGCACTCCTGGCGAGATCCTGGACAAGAAGGGGGAAGATTATGGTTAGAAAGGTTAGAGGGTTAGCAATCTCACTGAAGTTAATTTCCGGATAGTCATTGACAGGCACGTAGACCTTCTCCTGTGTCTTAGTAGGCCGGCGGTAATCCTGAGGCGGATGGTAGTTAGGGATAGTCTTCATGGCCTTCTCAATCAACTTGTGTCGTTCGTCTTCGAGGCGCTTGCGGTAGCGGTACTCTCTGGTGTTTACACGACGACCATGGTTGTCGTATTGCGGCGGAGGCGAGGGGGATCTGCAACGTGGATATATATTAGCAATCTGAAGAGGCGAACGACGCGATTCGATTCGCTGCAAGGAATGGAAACCTACCTGTCACCATCAGCCGGGACGACATCATCGATCCTCAGCTTTTGGCTGATCTCCTCGATTCTCAGATGCAGTGTATAAGCTTCCAGCTGTTCGCTGGTCATGTTGGCAACGATCGCTGTAGGGAGCCCCATGAGGCCTGCGGCTTTGTTCTCAGATGCATCTCCCCATCGGTTTCTCTTCTTGCGACGTCGAGGGCCATCTGCATCGGTTCCTATGTGAGGCAAGCATATGTAAGCAACTTACGCGTCATTCCATATATGAACGGGGAAAAAGCAGGAGAGGTGAAGACATACTTGGCTCAGGGCTGCGGCCGCGCTTCAAGTCGCGATCACCGTTGTAGGAGTCAAACCCATCGTTGCTATCTTCGTGCTTGACAGACCCATCCTCTCCATCGCCACCAAACCTTCGAGACTTTCCCAAAGGAATGTTATTCGAACCGGTGATGCCTTGATTTCTCCACGACATCCTGGAAAAGGTCGCGCGATGCGGGAAAAAGCAGAGGGGGTAGTTGTGATTTGGAGATCGTTGATGGAAAGCGTTAAGAGGTAGGTTCGAAGTTGAGAAAAAAAATAAAATAGCAGTAACCTTTCTCTGTTGCGTCCCCTGATGGGAAAGAATAAGGCAGCGATGCAGCCTCGAAACCGCCACCAGAACTAAATTCTAAAGAGCACGGACCACATATAAGGAAAGTCACGTGCAGCATACTATAATTGTAACAACCAACAGAGGCGGCAAGTTGGAGATAAAAACTACGAGGTACGTCCCCATGGGGAACGCGCAAGACAATCAAACATTTACGGCAACGTTCACGATACCTGAAACCGGCAAAGCTTCGAGTGTAACCCGAGACCTGCGATTATGCTCGAAATAAAGTGATATTCGTCAGCTCTCTGCTATTTAACTAATATTTCTTAGTGGCTGACCAACAGCCGCAACTGTCGCGGCTTTACATCATCGCGTTACCCGTGTAAGATCTCCGGAGTTTGAGATAGCTTTGGCCATGAAATGAGGCCGAACATACCACATCCGTTTTACAATGTCAAATGCTTCTCACCTGATGTTAGAGGATTGTTGGAGACGTCACGCTAGTTTATTAATTAGCCTGGCGCTATAAGAAAGCCTATCTGAATAATGAGAGGCTGCAGGGTCCCTCCCTAGGAACGTCCGCCTTGAAAACCCCTAACATAGTCTAGACCATCCCATCTTCAAGCGTACTCTTGTCACTACTACTTCGCCTCTTCCTTCATGGAGGCTTGCACCCAGTTCCGAGTCGCCTCCGCCATCTTGCTGATTTCCTCGTCACTCAACTTCTCATTGTCGAACTGCTTGTGTCGCGAAGGCACGTGGCGTCCTTTCTCAAACCCGGGCCGCGCAAGCATGCGCTTCACCCACTCGTTCAGAACCGGAAACTCGGCCATGTCGACCCCTGCCCAGCCTGTGTTCATGTTCAGTTCTTTTACCTATCTAATGAGGATGGGATTCTCAGATGTTTAATACGTACGGGCAGCGGCAACCCAACCCCAGCAGGCGATATCGGCAATCGTGCAGCGGTCACCTACGAGGTATCCGGATGTCGAGTTCTTTAGTTGAGTCTCCATTGTCCGGTATAATCGGCGGGTCTCATTTCTGTAACGGTCGATACCGTACTGAATCCTCTGAGGAGCATATCCTGTTCACCAATAAGCACTAACGCCTCGAAGATTTACCAGGGCACGCACGGTTGAAGTGGTTCAGTTGCCTATGAACTTGTCAGACGTCTTCGTCGTGTCGGTAAAGAGGACGCGACTTACCCTTGCATAGGGCCGAGACCTCCCATTTGCCACATAAGCTAGATTTGTGAGCATTTCAGCCTTCCAAGAATACATTGCTACGTACCCAGTTGTTGACTTCGTAGTATTCCCTGCTTCCGTGAGGATAGGAGACCTTGTGGTCCTTGTCGTACCGGTCAACCAGGTATTGCATGATGGAACCACTTTCGAAGAGTCTGATGTGTGTGCCGTCGGTGAATGTATCTGTCATGGCGGGAATGCGCCCATTCGGGTTAATTTCCAGAAACCATGGTTCCTGTTCCCCGAGTTAATGCCCAGTCATTCGAGCTCAAGGAGGCCGCGATGGCAGACCTTTTGGGTATTTTTGCTTATGTCGATGGCGGTAACCTAGTTCCTCCTCAGTCATGCGCGACACTAGAATCGGCAGTATGAACTAGAACTCACGTCGTATTTCAGTCCCAGTTCCTCCAACAAGATCGACACCTTGATCCCATTAGGCGTCTGAGCCGTGTAAAGGTGGATGTTGGAGTTCTCGGCCATTTCGATAGAATGTGATGGACAATATGCTTTGGATATGTCCTTGTCAAACGGAGCTCCCAGGTCGCAGTAGCCCTATATATGGTTCATGGTTTTGGCAGGTCGTATTAGAAATCGAAAGCCCGAGATCGATCCGCTGACTTAATCCGCGGAGGATATTCGAGCCGCTAACAAGAGGCATGTGAGCGGAGACGCCATTGAAGCAAAGCAAACTGATAGGAATATCAATCTAGAACGGGAAGCTCTTCTAGTCAGAGGCGTTTTTGGCCCCGACGAGCATTAGAAATCCGGATAGATACTTCTGATTATCTCAGCAGTAACGTCACCAAAACGTTTACAAGGGTAATCCCAGTCATACGGGCAGTAAGTATATCCACATGCTCCATGCTCATAGGCACCCAGGCCGCCAAGTGAAAGTCCCACAATCCCTAAGCACGAAACCATTATGCAACCTTGACGATGAGTTGTAGTGAGTTTTTCGGAGGCTCCGATGTATGCGCAAGCTGTGATTGTTCATTATAGTTCTGCCAGTCAGTCTCTTCTGAGTTCGCATAGTTCTATAATCAAGCTATCGAGTTCTTCGTTCGAGCTGCTTGATAAACTATCCGGATATGAAGTTGATTATTGGCACAACTCCTGAGTGCTAATTCCCCGTCGCCCAGCAATCATCGACTTTCATCCAGATGGTCAAGACGTCATGGTAGACGAACTTGCTACCGTCATGATGCTACCTAGGAGGCCTGTGAAATTCGCTGTCATTATATGCAGTTTGTGGGTGCTAACAACCGGTAGATAGTATATAGATAACCTACCATGGTGTCTACTCAATCATCGCTGTGTTTAGACATTGGACAACAGGGATGCGTTACTCTTAGGTACGCTTTTTTCGGTCAGGCAATTTACCACCCAAGTATACGTGAGGATTGGAGAATCCCTAGGATCGATATGGAGTGCAAACGTTCAATAGGGTTCCTTGGAGAATCTCTACTGACTTCAGGGGAATCACTCTGGGGCTGTGGTAGCCCTGGCCATCCAGGCCTGGGCTCGTGATACTGTAGGGTGAACGAGATGTATAATTTGCTGTATCTCACAGTACGTAACTATCTTACTAATAATGACTTCTATAAAGCGATCGCGACATGATGGATACCGATATTGCTGGGGGCGAGCGTAAGAATTCACCAACCTGTATACAGGGCACAAAACAGAGTTGGAAATGAAGACGATCTCCGCCACGGTATCTTCATCTAGGAATTATGATGACATGGCTAGATAATCCGCCTGGATAGTTTAACTTGGCTCTATCGTCAGATTCCGACGGAGTTGGGTGCTCTGATGTGAAAAGGGGCGGCAGAGCGGTGCAAGCAAAGGGCGTTTAGCATTGCGCCCGTATTCTACTTGAAACTAATTGAATTGATCGAAAAGCCAAGGTAAATCATAAGAGTCTCGAGGTCGCCGCCTTACAGCAAATTTTGGGGGTAAACATGCATCTTCAGATAGCAGTCCAGACGTGATTCACCCAGCAACCACCTTGCCGCAGGGGCGACCGCCTGCATCCCACGAACGCCTGTACCCCGTGCTTTTCCCACAATGGCGAATCTATCCCTCGACTCCTAGTGCATCCCTCAGCACCCGAACTCCATTGTAGTTTTCATCCCAGCCCTGTCACCCGTTGTATTATTTCTTTTCTCGCTGTCCCAGTCAGCTATCCATCAATGGAGACCTCGTTCACCTTCGAGTCCTTTCCCAAAGTGGAGCTTACCTTCTCGCCTGACAGCCCTGCGAAGCCGCAGGAAACCCAGCCGCCCATTGCGAAGAGCTTCTCCTTCGCCGTCCCCGAGGTCTGGAGACCGACGAAGACCTCGGTGCTCCGGTGGCTGTACGACGTGCCTATCCCCGCTCACCGCGACGAGTCGCTGGCAACCGCTTCCGTCCGAGGAGAAAAGCACTCGCTGGTACTTGGCTTCTCACTACCCTTTCACTAGCGATTCACCCTACATTCTACTGATAAACCGATAATGAGCAGGATCGTGAGACGTCGGAGCAAGTACGTGATGATGAGGATCACCACCGCCACAAGCGGAACAAGCTGAGGGCGTCTTGGGGATCACACCCTGGTCTCGAGAAGCATCGCCAGAGAATTCTACAATCGAGTCAGGGCCTTGTGAGGCGTATTTCCGATGTCTGTCAGCGTGTCACCACGCCATCAAGAGGTTATGATGCCCTTGACGGATCTACTGTCCGGGGTTCTTCGTCACTTCCGGGAACCCCTACTACTGTCGGCGACCGACCGCGAATGAGATTCGTCTTCGTCGGTGATTCCAAATGCGGGAAGTCGAGCCTCTTACTGTAAGCCACGGCTACCTCTTCCCTATTCATGATATAAGCTGACAGACCCTTCACAGTCGCTACTATCGCGACGTGTTCGACCAAGTAAGTCTCAGCCACCGTAGTTTGGGTCATAGCTGCTTTTCAGCCATTCTGATCGACGCCACAGGAATGGGTCCCCACGAAGTATGAGTTATTCAACAAGAACGCCGTCTTCAGCGGACTGGATGTCGACCTCGAGATGTGGGATACGTCGGGCAACATCAAGCTGCACCAGCTGCAACTACTCTCGTACCTAACCTGGGACGCTGTATTTCTCTGCTTTAGCCTCACCAGCCAGAAAGGCTTTAATAATGCCAAGACCAAGGTTGGCTACATGTGGCCCGTTCGAGAAAGGCAAAGCGGCTAACCATCATGAATCAGTGGCTCGACGAGATACGCGCATGGTGCCGAGACGCCCCAGTCATTCTGGTGGGCTTGAAGAAAGATGAGCGCTCTATTAGCCCTGGCCTCTGGACTCCTTTCTACCGTGGAGCTAGGATTACTGCTGGCGAAGTGAGTTTCCGAGCCCATCCATCTGTGTGCACCAGAGGACCGGTCTAACTTGCGGGAAACAGGCCTCAATGACAGCAAACTCGATGGGAGCAGTCAAGTACATGGAGTGCTCCGCAAAGACGGGTGAAGGTGTCCAACGAATCTTCGAAGAAAGCGTGCGAATCGTGTTCGATGAACGAGCGGCCGACGAGGAGGCAGCGCGAATCAAGGAGAAATCACAGGGAAAGCGCCTGAGCCAGATACTATGTTTCTCTTAGGGTATGACCGTGTCAGTCCGTGTCGAGATGATGTGTTGGCACGGTAGATCGATATCCTTGGCTATAGGTGGATTAGGGTCTTAATCGGTTGTGTCTGCATTACATACATTTATCCTGCATCGGGCTCGGGTTCTGTCGAGAGCAAAAGATGCTGGGATGGGACTGTAAAGAAAAGGCAATGACTCGGTTAAAACCAAAGGAGCTAGGTGTCAAGTAACGATGAGTCAATATAAAAGCTACGGTTTTTGAGCACGCTAGTAGCTGGAACGTGAGCAGTACTTTATAGCACCTGTCATAGGGCCACGAACATCGTTCTTATCCCGATGCCTCTATTCACCGGTCTCCGGCACTCCCGATCGGCAAACCGGCATAATAATTCAGGAGACCAAAGTCCACCCACGCAATGTACGCGCGGTTACAGCTCAAGTGCAACACCAAGACACACCCGAAGCACCATCACACCGGAGCTCTTGCCAGCCATCCATTCCAGAAGTATGCTACGTCTTCCTCACATCCCGGAACAAGCCCAAGAAAGTAATGAAAACAAGGTTCGCGTCACCTGGAGGCAGTGTAATACCAGGGACACGGTGGGTGCGATCATGCGCAAGCACAGAGGACCACACCCGGGGGGCAAAAATTAGAATAATCACGATTGTACCACAGTGTGGTACTTTCAGAGATTAAACTGAAAAGAACAGATACTACACTTGATCTAAGCCAAAAGGCAAAGAGAGCTAAAGAGGAAAGGAAAAAACAGAGCAAAGTCGGGGGAGCGGTCGCTGTTTAAATAATCTGAAAGCGGTGAGTGGCGAGCTGCACAATCAGTAAATTCTGCCAGCTCCCACAATTAATTGATTTGATTGGCTCAAATTGTACCACCTTCGGGCCAATCAGTTGCCATGGAGAGCCCTCTCCACCAAGTTGTATGGGAGGCCACTGAGCTCTCGCGCTCTTTAGCATCGTACTCCTCGTCTTCGGTCAAGTGGTCCTCTTGATGGACTGCTATCTCGACGGAGCAGTAGGTGTTGTCATCGTGCTTCAGTTCTTCCTCCATATTATGTGCTACTATCCACCTTTGACACACCCCAGTGGGCCAAGAGTTGGACTGCCAAAGTTCCATGCATGATCTATTCGATTCTCCCTGTCTTCTTCTGCCCATACTGCATCGGGCTCCATAAGTCGAAAAGCCGAATATTCGCGCCAGAGTGGAATGTTCTTCTAGTTGAGGAATTTTCAATAGCCATTATTAGTTTCTACCGTCCGTGTCAGAGGCGGCGTAGATTCACCCAAAGTAGGAGGTGCTGGTACGGTGATGTGACAGTTCTAATTCGACGGGTGACTCTATCCAGCGGCTATAAGAGAACATTTGACACCGACAAAGACAATCTATTGATCTTAGACAAGGAGCGGCGCGGCCCTTCCAGGCCGGTTATCGATTAGCCGTATCGGTGCCCACTTGGTGCTCTGGTGTAGCCAGACCGTCGCGTTTGCTTGTGACCGTCATGGGAGTATCGACTTATACAAGCATCGATGACCGCAGGGCCCAACGAAGAAACTTAGGTCATTATGGGCCAGAGATGTCTAGCCGGACCCCGACTTTCTGACAACTCGTAGGGTTTCATACGACTTGTTCGCATCAGCCATCAGCCCTGTCACCCTTGTGAATGACCGAATATGGAAACCAGGCCATACTTCCCTTGTAAGCACATTTGTCCTCACTACACCAGCGCTATAGATATGTAGAAGCATAACTGGTATGGGGCGTCACATATGAAAAGTGCAGTCCTGACCAACAAACGGGCTTCGTCTTGAGACAACTGTTGAGAGACCCCAACGACATTACCGTGACCGGATGGGCTGGGCTATGACATCTAAGATGCCTTATTCGTCACGATTGTTCCCTGATCACAAGTGGTATATGAAGGGTAAAGCAGTGCCGTAAATGTGATCAGACGTCGCGGCGTTTTCAAAATTGTATTTACTGTTACAGACTAGTATTCATTATTCTCATATGATCAATAAGTTCATATTCGAATTGCATTCTCCAGAAAATTTCCATGTTATTCTCTATCAATGCAATGCTATAAATGGGGCTCAACGACCGACTTACATACATGTAAGTGCGTGTAGCACCACATATTAAAGATAGTGCTTGACAATACCCGTTATTCGCACTTTAACATTATGAAATCTCAGCGGAGTTTCTTGAATCGATAGTACTGGATATGATAATCGCCACTCGAATAGGTTAAAGGAACGCTTTTCGATGCAAAAGACAAAATTCAGCTGGGATCTCCGTTCCTCGAATTCACGTGGTGGAGATGCCTATCCAAATTGGCAGTTGCCGAGGTAACTACTTGGTACATAGTCGGCACCTCTGGATTATCTGACAAAGACAACGTAGGCCTGAGATTCTCCATCAGATCACTGAGGCACTACCTTGCTTAAGCGACAACATCCATCGCCAGAATAGTGTTGAACAAAAGAAGGGAAACCCATCTGTTACTCTAGAACTCGATATTGAATTTCAAGTATCGCTTCCGGTTCGGATAGATCATATCTGAGTGCAACCCCACCCCGAAGTTGTCCGTACATATACACCACAATGGGGTCGGAAGAGCTATTCACCATTCCTATCCATCCTATGGAGGGGCATCAGGGCGGAAGCGTCGTCTGCACATCTCCGGCTCCCCAAATATACCTACTCACATGGAATTCTCCGCCGGATAATCGGCTTACTTCTGCCTTCTGCTCCGCACTCATGTCAGCTCTCAACATAATCGAGTTCGGCTATCCTCCCGGAGTTCTCATCACTACATCCGCCATATCAAAGTTCTATTCAAATGGACTCGACCTAGAGCTCGCCGTAAGCACGCCTGGATTCTTTGAGGACGAACTGTACTTCTTGTGGCGCAGATTCCTGACTTACCCCATGCCAACCATTGCGCTCATCAATGGGCACTGTTTTGCGGGAGGCTTGATGCTCGCCATGCATCATGATTATCGCGTATTCACCGGCCCCAAAGGGTACATGTGTCTCAATGAGATCGAATTTGGCATGCCGTTGATGGCCCCAATGAGTTCGATCTTTCGAATCAAGCTAGCACCACAAGTCTACCGCCAATTAGTGCTCGAGGCGCACAGGTTCGACGGAAAAGAAGCCTTGTCGGCTGGCTTGGTGGATGCAGTTGGCGACCTACACGCGCTACTGGATTTCGTGCGAGACAAGGGGTTAGTGAAGAAGAGTGCCACTGGCGTCTACGGTCTACTGAAGGCGGAGATGTACCGAGAAAGCGTGGCGTTGCTTGAGTCTGGAGTCGGGGGCGCTTCGCAACTCCCCGCCTTGCAAGCTGCGGAAAAGAAGAGGAAGATTGAGGGAACGAAGTGGTTCAGTGAGTGGAAACGGTCCCGAAGCGTGAAGGCGAAATTATGAGAGACTCGAGCTTGACCTTTCTGGAGTTGAAATGGTGTTTAAATGACTGTCCCCGGGCAATTAATGGCGAGAAACTTAATAGATATGGAAAAGGTGAAGTCCAAATCGCTCCAGTAATTGCCCAATTGCAAAAATATCTCGGGTGATCAGAGCTACCTGGGTATGTATTAGGTATGGTTTGTTCGTACGTATCAAGTTAGCAATGTGCGGACGCACGCCCAGTAGGTAGAGACCACAGTCAACAACCCTACTAAACCCAAAACTCCAAATAAAATAACCTAGGAAGAGCTTGCCTATTGATGTCAATCATTCTGTACGTGGAAAAATGGAATCGGTTTTTGCTGAAGAGCTTTCGTCCAAAGGTGATGCTCCCCGTCGGTATAAGTACCCATTCCTATTCGGCGCGTACATCACGGTGGCTTGTCTCCTCTCCTTAAACGCATATCGACAACCATTTTCGGTAGAGATCGAGAAGGAGCCACACGAGCCCGTATTTAAAGACACACAACCTTAGGTACTTTGGTAGGAGGTCTCACCCTAAGCCACCACGACCGATGCTAGATAGTCGCGGGAAGATCTAAGTCGCTGGCGACGACAACGGATTGAACCCTTTCTTATATAATACGGAGCGTCAAGGGGGTAGTCAGGTGTCTTGCATTCCACTCTGCTAACAAGAATTACTCCCCCAGGAATACGTAATCATAGAGTAGTGCTTCGAGGTAGAACCCCCTTGCAAAGGACGACGGCACCGGCACGGATAGACGAGCGAATCAAGGACTTCGCAGAGCCTATTAAGCAAACACTAGACCTGCAGCTCAGGACCTGACGGACCACCAGAAGGACGAGCTGGTGCTCCCATCCCCGAGCGCATCGTCGTGTTCTTCTTGGGGCCGGGACATCTCGCCCCAGCAGCAGCTCGAGCTGGGAGAGTACTATGGAAAGGTCGGTATTCAAATGAGTTCCCATCATCATATCCTAGAAAAGGAAAAACAGTTCAAGATGGCCCAAATCCCCGTATTGCGTGTATCGAGGTGAGAACGCTAAGGGACTATCGACACCACAGCCCAGATCCCTAAACTGGCTGAAGGAGCCGAACCGATGCCATACGGTTAATAGAATCACGATTCACAATGTGCCCTAGAACTAGGGAAGCATGCATCCCAGGCATGGGACTCGGGTGACGTCATTTGCCGAGAAGCCGTACTTCGATCCAAATGAGCCTAGGAGGCGTCAAGCGCTCGCGTTGTTGGACGAGGGGGAGTTGTCAGTTGTTGGGCCGGCCTGAAGGATAGGCTGAGAAGATGATCGTTATCCTGCATGAAGCCTGGATGTTAATCTGCAGTAAAGACTGATGTCTTATCTGACAGGTTATTATATGAGGTCGTGAGCTGATGACATAGGCTGGAATGTTATATTGTATAAGCTTGGGTGGCGTGTCCCTTTTTAACCGATAGCATAGCGGCGATATAACTATCGTACGTACCTGTTGGCCACTTCTCTAGGGTTCCGGGTCCTAGAAAATGCATATCATTATGCGTGTCCTATTCCCTACTTAATCCCCCGCCGTGAGCATTGAGCAACAATTTAAGATTTCAAGAGAGTGCTTGAATGCTCAAGTCCGGATTGCAACCTGCAGGCGATAGGCCCCTTGGAGCTTGTATGAAATCATGTAGTATTTCGGGTATCTACTTACATCGAACATGTATGAACCCATTTTCCCATGGAACCCATGTGCCAGATCCTTGACACCCATCCATCGGATCGGCCCCATGCTCTGTTCCCAATTCGTATACCTCATGCACCGAGATCGTAATAGATACATTTCGTCGTCCTGAAGTTATATACGAACGAATGGCGGACCCCCTTGCTGCTCTCCCAGCTCGACCGCCAGCTGGCCAGCATGTCGTGGATCTCGCGGACGTATTTCTTCTCGCTCTTGTCTACCGACTGCTCAACCTTGCGCCAGCTCTCCGGGTCGGACAGCGCCGTGGCCTGGATCAGGTCCAGCACGGCGTCGGACGTCTCGACCGCAGCGATGGGGCCATCCAGGAAGTTTCGCACCAGAGTCGCCGCGTTGGTCTGGGCCTGGTCGATGACGATGCTGCGGTTGAACTTCTTCGACTTCGTTTGGGCGACTAGAACACGCACATCCTGCTCGGTATTAACAACAGTGCCCATCTGGGCGGCGGATCCTCCGCTAGTCGCAGTTTCATATTGCTTTCCGGACGTATGGTGCCGGGAACCGCGCTCGCGCAAGGCCGCTCGTAGCCAAGAAAAGAGTTCCGTAATGGCAATTTCAAAGTCCGGAACATCTTTACGGTCCATGGTCTTGATTTTGAGTAGTGAGTCTTGTTTGATCATTATGATCCAAGAATAGCACTCGTCACGGTTTCTTGATAGAAGTTCATCTGGAGTCCGGGCATCATTAGCCAACTCAGCGCTGACATCGTGAGACCATAAAGCCGACAAAATCTCAACGCCGGTGGTACGGAGAACCTCGGGGTCGAAACTCCCGACAAGTATGTCGCACTGGAAATGACTTAGTTAGTCCACTGGAAGATGGGAAGAAAGTTCTGGTTAGCTTACTCGCTTCGTGTTGAATATCCCTGGAGTCTCCTCCTCTGGCTTCTTGGAGGAAGCCTTACCGCCCCCGCTCTTGGGCAACCTTGCAAGCTTCTCCCAGGCCAAACTGAAGCCGACAGCATGGAGCCCTTCGGCTTGATTGCCAATTTTGGGCCTATGCGCCCTAATGAGACTGTCGTAGCGCCCGCCAGCGGCAAAAACATCCTTTAGTTTCTTATCCGTAATGCACTGAAATAGGATGCCACCGGAGAAGAAGCTTTCCATGACGCTACTAAGCGGATTGATGTAGATCTTTGCATGTACTCCGAGGCGCTTCGTATACTCAACGACAGCTTTTAGATGAGCAAGCGTTGACTGTAGTCGTTCGTACATAGGGGTTCCTTCAAAAATAGCCTTGAGTTTCGCGGAAGCTTTTCCTGGTGTGTCTAGGAATAATGAGTAATTTTTTGGGTCGTGATTTGCGTGGTGATTCCTGGCTTACCTCGAAAGTCGAACCGTTTGAGCTCGTCAATGCTCGTCCCCGATATCCCAATGAGAGGGGAACGGAGCTCAGCTCGCACCTTCTGGAACGTGTGTGAGTGGATGTTGAGCTTACTCAAAGCATCTGCGACTGATCGTCTCGCAGTCAAATCGATGTTGCAGAATTCTAAAATCAGCTGCAGCAAGTCTGAATGACCAAGGTGGAAGCACATTGGCGATGGCAAGGGGAATGCAGCGACAACCTCGTCTAGGACTTTAATTGTCTCGGCTTCTTTCAAGGCCAAGTCAAGAGTATTCTCCGACACGATGTCGAAATCAACCTCGCCAATCATGATTGGTTGCCCACCATTATGCCTGTCCCTGTAAACGCTTCCGAAAGTGAATGATTTGCGAACCACCGGCCTCGTTTGCTTCGCAAGGACTCTGGCATTTCCCAGCATAAGATCGAAAGGTAGTTGAACCACTGTCCCACTTTGATCTAGTAGCTGAACGATGTCCTGGTTGGAGGGGTAGTAAGACGAGCGCGGGTAAAGAGAGCTCCTAGCTACTTCGACAGCGCCGTGACGTCGAAATATAGATGTAAGCTCTTCCTTAACTATTCCCTGATGGAGAAGTTCAGTAGCAGGTGGGTATACGGTAGACATATCGTATGTATAATCCTTGGTGGGCTCTAGCGACTGCGTAAACAAGGTCGAGACGACTTTCGGATAGTACGGTGACGCATTGTTAGTCAGACTTGCAAGGGCTCTCCGAGTAGTCTCGTTCTCCATTTGGATCGGCAATTTCTTGTTTCGAAGAAGTTCAGCGCTTGATGGGCGTTGGTTTACATCATGCGTGACCAAGGATTTAATTACATCAGTCTGGACTTGATCTGTCGGCTTAAAGTCATCAGGCAGAAGAGCAAGCGTGCCCAGCTTTCCAAGCTTCTCGGCTCTCTCCATCCCCAACATGGGATGATAACACATCTCAAAGAATATGATTCCCAACGAGTACATCTGTGAACGTCAGGAGCGAATTCTGGCGGGCTGGGCTATTCGTTGGATGACCTACATCGACCTTTGATGTGTAAGATCCCTTCCCCTCGCTGCGGACTTCCGGTGCGACGTAATATGATGTTCCGATACTCCTCGTCATATCGTTGGAATCCATGCCATCGGCTACGGTTTTATCGGCAGCGAGTTGGCCGGTGGTAGCCAGTCCAAAGTCGCCAATCTTCACATTGTTGACACCGTCAGGACCAACGCCGATGAAGACGTTTTCGGGTTTCAGGTCTCGATGGACGATGTTGAGTCCATGAATATGGACAAGCCCCTCGAGGATTTGGCGAAACAGCCGCCACACCTCTTCGGTCTCCTGCCAAATATTCCGCTGGATAAGATCCCTTAACGTCTAGACCCATAGAATGTCAGTTATGTCTTTGAGGTTGCTGGATCACAAGGCTTAGGGTGCATTACCCTTTTGTCGCAGTATTCCATCGAGATGTACATAACAGTTTTGAAATGTCTTTGATGGCTCCGGAGTCTGGTGGGCGCTGGCAAATCCGCCAATTGACCCCTCCTGGACGAAGTTTCCTCATCGGAATCCTCGTCGAAATCCTCGTCATCCTCTTCTGATTCTTCTTCTTCCTCGCTAGCCGATTCGTCATACCCGAACTCGATGTTCGGATAGCCGCTTGAAGAGATGAAGTCCAGTCCACCCGTACTAGCGGCGAATTCGATCTCCAGACCTTGCGATACTGTGTCTCTGGACTTATGAGAGTCCAAATCCTCCGAAGACGTCTCACCATCATGATCGGACAGGTCAGGTATCTCCTCCAACCATGTGTTGTAATATCTTACAACTGCAGGATGGCTTATCTGAGAAAGTACTCTGACTTCTTTCAGGACCTCTGTAAGACTGCTTTGTGAGCGCTGGGTAATCTTCTTGATGGCATAGATTTGACCATCAAGCTTCTTCCTGGCTTTAACAACTTCGCCAAAACCTCCTTTGCCCAATCTTCCCTCCTCGACAAAATCTTCTCTGTACCTAGAGAGAGTCGGACCCCGATTGGTGGAATCACGTCTTAAACGAACAGGAAAACTTTGCGGCAAGGAACTCATAGACTGAGACGGGGAAATAAGAGTCGAAGCGTCTTCAACCAGGACAGGTGCATCAGTGGCCAAAAACTCGCTGGAACTTAACTCGAAAGCCCGAGGTCGCTTCTTAGGGTCGGATTTGAAGAATCTCGTCACCAGTTCGCGTAGAGGGCTGGACAAGGAAAGAGATTCTGTGAGAGCCGTCGGCGACTGGTAGCTTTGGAAAACGTCCAGTCCAAAGATCATCTGCAAGAAAACCACACCAAGATCCCACACATCCGTTTTCTGAGTGAACTGAGGTCTTGAATTACCGGCGATTTCCGGCGGAAGCCAATAGGCGGACCTTGCGACCTTAGCTGACGATATGGATTGAGATTTGCGACATATCGTATGCATCTCTTTCTGATAAGCGGCATCTGCCAACTTGGGGACAACGTCGCCTGTCGGCTCTCGAAACAGCAGTATGTTTGCAGCATGGATGTCTTGGTGGACGATGCCGTGATTGTGCAAATGGCCCAACGCATTGAGAAGATCAGTGGTCCAAGAGCGGACCTTCTCGATTCCGACTTGCCCAGAAAGGTCGAGGAGTTCATCAAGAGACCCTTTATCTGCCAGGGGTGTCAACACACGTGTAGTCCAGGACAAAGAACCCGAATCGCTCTCTACGTCGTCTCGGTCGATGCGAAAATTCAGAAGCTCCAGAATGTTGCGGTGTGAGATCCTCTTCACGGCCTCCAGTTGACCCTCGAGGACCTGCAATTGCTTCTTGCCCTGGGCTGACTCGTCGGAGGTGGACCGCAACTCGAATTCTTTGAGAGCGAGACTCGGGCAGTCTCGTCCGTAAGGCAAGTCCGGCCAGACGCGGTACGTAGTCGCAACCTGTCCCCTTCGGAATTTTGATCTCCCTATCACGGCATCGAAGAGGAGGGCGTTGCCGGCGGAGTCATTA
Source organism: Monosporascus ibericus (assembly GCA_004154915.1). NCBI lineage: Eukaryota > Fungi > Ascomycota > Sordariomycetes > Xylariales > Monosporascus > Monosporascus ibericus. Next base: position 102,100 of record QJNU01000161.1, on the reverse strand, counting down.
GTCTCGCACACCTGATCAAATTCGACTTTGGTAACCTCTGGGAGGCGCGAGCTTTCGGACAGATGATTTGTGAGTGACGGGCGCCTGTTCCTCTTCTTGGACTCTTTGACTTTATTACGCTGCATCTCAACTTCCTTCTGTATCATATCTTGCATCATGCGCTCCTCTTCCTTGGCGGCATCCTGCCTTTTGCGCTCCTCTTCCTCCTGCTGCTCTCGGGCTTGCCTTGCCAACTCAGCTTCGTGGGCTGCACGCTCTTCTTCTAAAGACCGCTCTAGTCCTTGGGCTTTCGCTTGGGCTGCGTCTTCCAAGATGTCTTGAATACCCTGCGTCAACTCAAAGAGGATGGGTTCGCCTTGACCGGATGCGATCAAAGCTTTGGGTTTTGTCTCGATGAACTTTTGTAGCTTGAATACTGTTGACTCGCGGAGGTTTCCATCGTCCTTGAGACTCAAGAGTGGCGGAGATCTGGGGTATGTCGCTGTGAGAACCACGCCAAGAGTTACAGCTAGTTCTTGGTCCGATAATGCCCTCACACGAATATCGAAAGCAGGATCGGACTTCTTCCACGCAGCGTTGGCGGCCTTATATTCAACGAAATCCTCGCCATATATAGACCGAAGAACCATGATCTCCTCGTTCTGGATGCTCACATATTCTGTTCTAATGGCTTTGTCCGGGCTCGTGGGTGCCAGCCCGGGAAAGCTTAAATCATCGCCATTCTCTCTCTTGTTGGGCTGTGATGAAGCTGTCCATGTCGCCGGTGTTTTCCACGCCATCGTGACTCCAAGTGTTCAGTGTGCGTTCGGGTAAAAGGAGGGTGAACGAAGACCAACACAGCTAACGCTGTGTGTCTTTTTACTGAGTAGAAGCCATCACACTGGTAATAATACGATACTATTTTCTGGAGGTATCTGGGGTGATGAGACAAGACGAAATACTCGTGCGAGGAATACCATTAGATGTCGACCTCGATAAATTTTGGCGGGGTCTGGTTATACTTTAAAATACAGTTTGTTATGTAACTAGCGGTGACTTTCAGACACTGAGTCGACTAAGCTGCTGAACAGAGTGTATTATTTATTCGTCTAAACATTCCATGCGATATACCGTCACTTATCTCACAAGGTAGCTCTTAACGTTAGGCTCTAACTACTCGTAATCATAGCCACCCAGAGGAAGTGATGTGAATACACCTAGACCGCTCTTGAAAGCGTCTCTTCGAGTGGTTCTTGCACGAACCGAAGTTGTTAAAGTGGTCATTGAGAGTTTCCTTGGGAGAAGCGAGATCCAAGCGTGCTAGGGTCTTGGATTTAATGGTGCTGGCCAGCCCCTCCTCTACCAGCAGCTTGACCCAAGTTGTTACCTGTGGAACGCCAGTCGGCTCGACGACACCCCGGCACCCCCGCATCCCAGCACCTAAGCCTGCTAAGCTGGTAAGCTACATACGCTGATGTGGCTTACCTACACACATGTAAGTACCCAAACGGCGGAGTTTGGGCCTTCTATACGACATCATCCTGCCTGGCCCGCCCATCAACCAGGGCGTAGGTACAGACCCTGCCTTGCGCATGTGCTTCGTACAAAAAGTACGTCCAGAGACCTACATAATGGTTCGCCACTTAAGTTCATTCATTGGTTTTCAAGCTTTCGACTTCTTTGGAAGGCAACCTAACCATGAGGCTATAGCGGCTTCTCAGAATGGCCGCAGACAACGAACAATAGTTCAAATTATAAACCAGTCCTCATTCCCATCTCCGGTTCTTAGACGATTCTTCTGCCATCCGCCGCGTCCTTCCTGCACCTCGATTCAATGTGTATCTCGCCGACCAGCAGCTCCCGGATCTAAGTTGGCTATAGCTTCCCCACACACTTACGCCTGTCGCGGGCCTCTCCCTCTGGAAGTTTCATGCGGTCATAACTACACATTCTGATAGGCTTGTCTGTAGCGGGTTGCGTTGTCCTGCAGCTCTTAACGCCATCAACCAACCATGGCGGTCTCTAATCCTATTGCCTTCAAACCATTCGCCGTGACCTTTTGGTCCACCGTCGTTTATCTGGCTCTACTCATCCCGCTGATCATCGTTCACGAAACTGTCCCGCTTCCACCAACGGATCCAATCCCCTATCCTGGTATCAACCTTACCCAATCCTGGCTTGACCTGACTGTACTCACCCGCCATTATCACCCCTTCAACAGCCGGGAAAATGACGAGATTCACGATTGGCTTCTTCGGCGCCTCGAAGATATTAAGGAGAAGAATGCTGCCAACGATTCCAACGTTGTGGTCCTTGAGGACATCGTCTCGAATGTGACAGTAACTGACGCCGCTTCCTCCTCTGAGGTTGGCTCCGGCACCTATTTTGAAGGCACAAATATAATAGTCTATATCCGCGGCAAAGATGACCCGCAAGGGCCATGGTGGAAAGATGGGCGGATGTATGCAGACAAGGTCATTGGCAAGGGAGGTGTGCTGATGAATGCTCACTACGACTCGTACGTCTGAAAAGGGGGACTGCATGTTTATTCGTGCTGATATAAGTGTATAGCGTTTCCACCGGATACGGAGCTACGGACGATGGCATGGGCGTCATCACACTGATGGCACTAGTGGACTACTTCTCCCGTCGTGAACGCCAACCTCAGCGAGGCATCGTCGCCTTGTTCAACAACAATGAGGAAGACTGGCTTTGGGGCGCGAGGGCTTTTGGAAAAAGCCCGTTTATGCACTTCTGCCATACCTTCTTAAACCTTGAAGGAGCTGGCGCTGGGGGGCGTGCTACGCTCTTCCGAGCAACCGATGCTGAAGTCGTAAAGGCTTACAAGGGAAGCGATCATCCGTTCGGCACTGTTGTTTCTTCGGATGCCTGGGCTACCGGCGCTATCAGGAGCGGTACGGATTATTCCATATTTCATGATATCTACGGCCTCCGCGGCTTGGACGTGGCTTTTTATCGACCGCGAGCTAGGTATCACACTAATCAGGACGATGCCAAGCACACGTCGAAGGCGAGTCTCTGGCATATGCTGAGCAGCTCGCTTCACACAATGGAGCGTCTTTCGGGAAATACTGGCCAGACGTTCATCGGCGATCGACCAGATGGTGACCGCAAAAAGGTGTACAATGGCAGACCTACTGCCGGAGTCTGGTTCGACATGTTCGGCAGAGCATTTGCCGTTTTCGGGTTGAGAACGATGTTTGCCTGGTCTTTAACCCTCCTGATCGCCTCGCCTCTCCTCCTGATCGCATTGACCTACATTCTGGTTAGGCAAGACAAGTACTATTTTTTCTCTGCAAGAACCCCCGCTGATGAGGGGGCCGATCTTGATCCGGTCATGCTCGGTGGGCGGAAAGGAATCGTGAGATTTCCTTTAGCATTGGTTATTGCGGCGGCACTGGTCATTGGCTCGGCATACTTGGTAACTAAGATCAACCCATTAGTGATTTACAGCAACGAATACACAATGTAAGTTAACGCAGTAACCATATGAGAAATGATGCTGATTCCTTCTTTTAGCTGGGCAATGATGTTGTCCTTGTTTTATTTTGTGTTCTGGACAATCATGGCTGGGGCAAATTTCGCCCGGCCCAGTGCTCTGCATCGAGGTTATGCCATACTTTGGCTTTTCCTCATTGACTGGGCTATCTTAGTGGTCAATACTGTCTTCGAAGATCGATATAAGATTGGAGCCGGGTACATCTTCATCTTTTCCCAGGCAGCTGTCTTCCTCGCAAGTGCGATCGCATTATGCGAACTGTTCGCGCTGCCTACAAAGACGTCGTTTGCGCGGCATGCGCAAGATCCAAATGATAGCAGTAATGTCCTCAGTTCAGGTCCTCATGGCGAGGAAAATAGGGTTGGGCCGGCCGGTACTGAGGCCGACGAAGGATATGGCGAAGAAGAAGAGTCCGAACCTCCGGCCGTTACCGAAACAACGCCTCTTGTTGGGTCGAGCTCTGGGCTCAACGAGCGCCGGACGATGTTTGGCACAACTTACAGACGTTCTCTTGCGGCGTTAACGGACAATGCATCCTTGTCGAATGGCGACAAGGGCGGCCCTTACGAATTTGAGCAACCGTGGTCTGCTAACTTGCCAAATTGGGTCTGGATCGTACAATTCTTGCTCCTCGGTCCCCTAATGATAATTCTCATCGGACAGACCAGCCTCACATTGGTATCCTCAGTTTCGCAGACGGGTGCTGATGGGTCGAGTCTTCTTCTCCCTTATCTCCTTGTTGCCTTCTTTGGTATCCTGCTTCTGTTGCCGATCACACCGTTCGTGCATCGGGTCACTCATCATATCCCAATATTTTTGCTGGTCGTCTTTATCGCCACCTTAATCTACAACCTCGCGGCATTCCCGTTCTCACCCGAGAGCAGATACAAGGTTTACTTCCAGCAGACAGTTGATCTCGACACCAGCTCATCCAGAGTCAGTTACGTAGGTCTGGAGGAATACGTGAGGCTGGCCGTAGCCCAGCTGCCATCTGCAATGGGCAAGGATTTGAACTGTACAGAAGACGACCGTAGACGTGGGCTTACCGATTGTTCTTACGATGGGTCAGACATTCTACCAACCCTGATTGAGACTATTCCGGACGGAAGCGCACCAGAACGGCGCTTCGCAGACTGGGTTACATATAACATAAGCCGCGCCGAGGGTGATAACAAGGCTACATTCGTGATCGACGCGAAGGAGACGCGGTCATGTGCCATGACATTCGAGAAGCCAATATCCTCGTTCGAGGTCCACGGCGGCAGTGAACCGGATGAACGCTTTGGAGCCGTGCCTAAGAGGGGCTTTGAAAAGCTAACCCTGTACCGCCGGGATTGGGATACTCCATGGAAAGTGGATGTGAAGTGGAAGGTTAGTCCAGGTGAGGAATCTGAAATCAAGGGCCACATCACATGCGGTTGGGATGATGTCAATCGGCCAGGGACCGTTCCGGCTTATGAAGAAGGCATCAAATTTACCCCAGCGTGGGTTGCACTTACTAAACTGGCCCCCGGATTATTAAAGGGCAGCACGGCATTCAAAGCATGACAGGCATTTCGGAGTATCATGCCACACATATTTTGCACCCTGATTAATGTATCGATAGTAATGGATCGTCTGGCTCCTGCGACTTGGCGCGTATGAAACTTACATAACAATTTAATGGACCCCTTGCAGGCAGATGGTGCATAGTGGATGCATTAGCACGAAGCGCATGCGAAGAAGATGGTGGGTGGTAATCCGCTAAATCGTTTTAGGCAATATGTAAATAATACAGAGTGTTACATACCTACAACTCCGCAATGGGCTTTCTTTCCCACTTCGAATGATTTTACCGTATTTGGAGACTTGTTAGGCTTAAACACAATGCGATTCTAAACACAACCTCACCTCGACTCGTATGTATACACGTTTTAGAGACATATTCACCTCGCATATTGAGCACGATGCTCGGATGGGCTCTGAAGAAAAGCTTCCACGGCGCGACTGGAACGCGTGATGCGCTGGTTGCTACAGGAGGGGATGACACAACCCAGGTCGAACTACCCGACACGCCTGCCCCCATCTTTGCAGCGCGCGCCATCAAGAACGCCATTTTCGGACAACATGCTGCGGCGCAGGATGCGACAGCTCCCCGCGAACGGCAGGACGGCAGAGCCACCGCTAAGAACAACATGGACACCGCGGCGTTGGACGACGCGAAGTCCCCCAGCAAACCGACCAGCATTCTATTGACACCCGGGACGGGTACCGCGCGGAGAAAACGCGTGTCATTTGGCCGTGACGTCAAGGCTGGCAACAGCGCGGAGCCGGGCTCGGTGGCCATGAACGCGGACGGCTCCCGAAAGAAGACAACGCTTCAACAAGCCCTGGAGAACTCTCGCTCGTCCAGGGCAAAGCTTGCCGCCCAAAGCACCTCCCAAAGCGGAGAGTCTGCGACAGCTCCTGGCAAGAATGGCGGTGAAGACTCGGAAGGCGAGTGGGAAGACGATGTTTGTAACCACGATGTGACGGTGGATCTTAATGAACCCCACTCCAACTCGGGCAAATATTGGAAATCGGAGTTTGCGAGATACCATGAAGAAGCACGAGCGGAGATGGACAAGTTGGTCAAATACAAGCACATGGCCAAATCCTACGCCAAGAAGAAGGATGCGGAAGCGATCGACCTGGCCCAGAAGCTGAAGGAGGAGCAGGAGAAGGTGCTGAAGATGGAACAGAAGGTCACCGAGATGGCTGCGCAGATCGCGGAAGCGAGAACGCATGGCACCGACGAAGAACATGCAACACTGGTAAAGAGTCTGTCTATGCAGACCGCTCTGGCCGTTCAGCAGCGGGACCAGGTCAATGAGCTGGAGGCTATCCTCAAGGGTCAACAGAACGACGCGTCGCCCGGCCGCTCTCGCCGTCGTCGCGATACGTCACCACGGACGGAACAGACACTCCTCGAGGTTACCCGTGATCTAAGACGAGCTAGGTCGGATCTCAAACAGATGGAGAGTTTACGGGAGGAAAACGAACGGCTCAAGTCCGATCTCATTGCAGCGCAGCAAGAAGCGAAAATGCTGAGGGATGAGACTAAGAAGGAGAGCGCATCTACGTCTCATTCTTCGCGGACACAGAGGCTCGACAAGCAACTGCGAGAAGCCAGGGACGAACTGCGCGAGACCAGGAACGAACTGCGGCAGAAGGACTTGGAGACCAGGAAGTTGAGCAGGGATTATGAGTCCCTCAAGAGGGATGCGAAGGCGCGTACCGCGGAAGCCATGCAGGTCTTACAGGAGAAGAACGACAGGATCGCTCAACTAGACGACAAGATCGCCCGACTAGAGAAGGACATTGCGACTCTTAAAACAAAGAATGCCTCTAGCATTCGCCATAGGGGCATCGACACGGCTCTAGCTGAGCACAACAAGATCGCTCAAGGTCTGAGATCCGACATCGAGTCGCTCAGCCGACCTTCTAAGTACGAAACCGCGAGGCATGGACGAACACGGCAGCGATCAGCATCAGTGGAGGACCTCACGCTTGACATGACACAGCGATCTCGATTTGGAGATAAAAACGAGGAGAAGCGGATCCCTGCTTCCAAGCAGACGCAGCCGCCGGCCCTTCCGTACACCGACTTGACTACTAGCATGAAGGAGATCGAGGAGCAACTGAAACAGAAAACGGACCTCATGGAGGCCGGGAAGCGCGATTGGAAGTATTCGACAGAGTCTTTAGACCTCTGCCCGCAAGCGACATCCGTGGCGAGCAAGGCGCCCTTGCCATCAATGCTCGGCTCCCGCAGAGTCATGTCCGACAGGGTTAACGGCTCTATCCCGACCGATCACGGCGCGCCGTCCAGACAGCCGGGAGCGTCAAACTACCACCCGAACATAGGCAGTCGCAGAGTCGCCAGCACGCGGTTAACCGCGTCCCCCGCCAAAGACGATAAGTACAGCATGCACGGCGCAGGCTCTCTAGACAGACCTATGCGTGGGAGAAGAGCCGCGTCGATTTCCAACCGCGCCGCTCCTTCGACAGCGGCGGCGGCGGCCGACGACAGCGTCGCACAAGACATCGACCTGTTCCGGCTGGACCGCTTCGCGCGCCTTGGGGGTCCCGAGACGACGAATCGCTCGACGACGGGCGCTACCGTTAACGCGTCGCGCTGCACGCTGCCTGCCGAACGCCAGGCCGCGGCGCGCGCGCGGCTCGAGCAGAAGAGGCTGGAGAGGCAGAGGGAGAAGGAGAGGGTGAGGGGGAGAGCTGGCAGTCAAGCCCTGCTGGATAAAGAGAATGTCATGCCTTAGGGACTGGGGTGGAGGTGGAGTTAAAATGACACGACAGTCAGTCATTGGGTTGGTCGGTCTAGAGGTTCAGACAATTGGTATGACATCGGTATCTTCATTGTATTCGTAGGAATAATTAAGTGTCAGGCTGGTTGGCTTGTTATACTCCTGTATTGCATCGTGGGATATCCTAGGTATCATTTGGCGTTGGGGAGATACCGACGGATAGGGTATGCATCCAATTGAACTTTATATCCCCATGTCGACGACTTGATGAATAGTGCCTGTTAGTCGTGTAAGTGGATATCCCACTTTAAACCGACCACTTAATGCAATTCGCGCATTTCTAAGAACCAGAGCACCCATCCATCCATCGATCTTCTTATCTCACCAAAGCTACTAGGTACGCGCTCAGGCAGCAAGCTGGTCGCTCGTTCAAAGCTCTACATTATCATGAATATTGTCCGCCACCATGAAGGATGCCACCGGCGAGGAGTCACAGGCAGATCTCCAAAATGAAATCGCAGAACTGGAAGACCGCCTGCGAAGGGCGAAGGAGCGCCTGGAAACATCTCAATCCTCACCAACCACTATATCCACCACCAACAATCCACACCACGCTGCCCGAGCCCCACCATCACCATCACTTCCCCTTCCTTCACATCCAAATTCGAACCCACATTCTCAGATTACCGCGGCCTCAAACCCACACCACTACCTCCTGCTGCTCTCGGACTCGGCGCTGCCGCTGGGCTCCTTCGCCTTCAGCTCAGGCCTCGAGTCGTACCGAGAACACGCTCGCACCACCCGATCCCCCGCCCCGTTCGCGTCCTTCCTGCCGCTGTCGGTGTCGTCGCTGGCCGCGACGTCGCTACCCTTCGCGCTCGCGGCGCACCGAGACCCGCGCCGCCTGCGCGAGCTCGACGACGCCCTCGACGCCGCAACGCCCTGCGCCGTGGCGCGCCGCGCCAGCGTCGCGCAGGGCAGGGCACTACTGGGGGTATGGGAGAAGTCGTTCGCCCCCGCGTCTACCGCCACCGGTGGGGGAGACGGCGATTTCGGCTCCGGCGCGGGCGCGGCTAATGACGGCGAGTTACGAGAGGTGCTAAAGGAGTTCTCGGCGCTGCTGCGGAGCGGCTCCGGCTCCGGCTCCGGCTCCAGGGGCGCGGCGGAGGTAGAGGAGGAAGAAGAGGGGATCCCGCCGCAGCAGGTGTCGGCGCACTTCGCGCCGCTGTTCGGGGCCGTGGCGCGGGCCCTCGGGCTCACGGCGCGGCAGGCCGCGTACGTGTTCGTGCTGGGCCACGTGCGGAACCTGACGTCGGCGGCCATGCGCGCCGGCGTGTTCGGCCCCTTCCAGGCGCAGAAGATCCTCGCCGGCGCGGGCGCGCAGCGTCTCGTCGCCGCCGCCATCGACAGGGAGTGGGACACCCCCTTCGAGGACGCCGGCCAGACGGCGCCAGTCCTCGACCTCTGGGTCGGCAGGCACGAGATCTTGTATTCCAAGATCTTCAATAGTTGATATTCGGGTTTTCGCGCGGGAGGATGGTTGGAAGCTACAGCTGGAATGTGTTGATCATTATTGTGTCTTGCTGGCTAGAAGCGCTGGTATTTATGAGAATTCGGAAATTGTCAAGAGGTGTTGTTGTGGTGTGCACATTCAGCTCATGTCGAACTGATCTATGCTATGTATTACATTATATCTCATGATCCTACTCATCGTCCTGATCGTCGCTGTCACTTCCATATGCAACTAACGGCTCCGCTGACGCTGCCGTCTTTGCCTTTGGTGCCGTTGATACCTTCGCCGTCTTGAGCACCGCTAATGTGCTGCTTGACAAAATTCCGCCGTCTGAAGCCTGTTCTCGTTGCCGTTGCGATGCCGCAGGACCAGCAGCAGCAGATTCTGCCCAGGGTACGTTATCCTGACCTCCGACTTCGCCATTCTCGATCATTAGACGTTGCTCGTGCTCCGAATCGTAGCCTTGTCGTCCTAAGGGATTGACCGCCTGTGCGCCTCGGGCGAAATACACGTCATCTGGCGCCTCGTAGCCGTCCAACCCGAAGCTGCTCTCGATCTTGCGCCGTTTCCTAGCCTCGGGATCCCGCCCCTCGATCTCGGCAACAAAAGCCTCTGGTAGTGCTCTCCTGATGGCCTCCGCAGCTTGTTCTTCGACTCGTCTCGCCTCTCTGGCCTGCGCCATCGGGTTCGGATCAGCCGTCGCCCAGCGGACGTTCAATACCTCGTTGTGGTCTAGTGATTGGTGTGCCATGGCCTATGTCACGTTCTAAGTTAGCAATTGCTTCATAGGGAAATGGTAAGGACGTAAAGAATTCGAGGCGGATGCTCACCTCCTTCGCAAACTGCGCGTTGGCCTCGTTCGTATACGTGATGAAAGCAACGCCCCTTGTGTTCAACACGCGAATACGCTCCACCTGCCCCCACTCGGCGAAATGACGGGCGACGATCTCTTCTATATCGTCGCTGACGTGGATGCGGCCGACGTAGATGGTCCGGTTGACGCGGGAGAAGCTGCCCACGCCGCCCATGTCGTCGCGGTAGTCGGAGAACTTGTCGCGGCCGAAGCAGTCGACGTTGGGGTTGAAGAGGTCGTGCACGCCGGGAAGGCGGTGCAGGTACTCGCAGTCCTGGCCCTTGGGGCATATGCCGCGCGCGAAGAACAGGCAGAAGTACGAGCCCGGGACGCGGTCGGCGCGCGTGTACCCGCTGTCCCGTGCGATGTTGCACCGTCCCTTCGCCGGCGTCTTGGATAAGTACTTGTCTTCCCGGTCGCCGCCGGACCACTTGTTGTACCATATGTTGAAGATGGTGCCCGTCTGCGGCGGCGGTTCCGATGTGATGAAAGACGGGTCGACTTGCGGCCGCGCCGGACGCTTCTTGCGGATGATCTTCTTCACCTTCTTGGGCGCAGGCGCTGCGACTTCAGTGCTCTGCGCCGCTAGGGCGAGGTCACTTTCCTCTGACATGTTGGCGTCGTATGTAGTTGTGGAATTATATGAAGGAGTCGAGGTTTACCAAGTACTAGGCTGCGTGGCCGATGGCAAGGCTGGGGAATGATATTATCGACTTATCAATTCCAACTTTTTGGGGTCTAGAGGCATTGCCACCGCGTTTACCGCAAAATACTTCATAGTGAAGAGTTGGAGCCCCACCTTTTTCATATGCACTTATGCATCCCTAATATGCATTTATATATATACATCATACATCTTTGTAACATTGTTCCGCTGGTCTCGGAATTCCTAATCTCTCAGTTCATGATATGTGCACGCATGCATGTAAGCCATTAGCGAATTCGCTAAATCTTCGCTGGGCTCTGGTAAGATTGGCCATTGTTTACTTTATCATTCGGCATATACAAAGTCATTACATACAGTAGATACTTTCCTCGAGAGGGACTTTCCCCGGCTTTCAGCCCCTGTAAGACCAGGGACTCCTCCCCAGTTTAGTGCCTCAAACTCAGTATAGCCGTTCCTGGGAGAACCCCCCGAAATAGGTGAGGAAACAGCTCATCTGCAGCTTTATCTAGGATGCGGCCTACTCCGCCAAGGCCTACTAACGTCTAGACTTACCTCGGCCCCAGTGTTGTAGCGCCTCGGTAGCTTGCCCTACCCGTTATAAGCAGCTATATAACAGGTATGAAGACGCATCTGCCTTGCAGACTCCTTTATTACAACTTGTAAAGTTGTCTTGAGTTACTTTGAGTCGTGTCAATTCAAGGCTCGTGACTAATTGCCTTTATCGTCACAACTCGAAACAATATAGCAGAGTACCCTGAATCGACCTCTATAAAGCTGCCATGTCCGCTCAGATCCCCGATATCGTACGTGGTCCATAAGCCAAGCCTGTACCATGGATGTTGCTCCCGACTCAGAGCTCATACTTTTTAGGTCAAACATCGCGTCAGTGATAAGGCGAAGAGGACCTTGGACATAGTCGCCAAGTTTGTCGAAGAGGAATGCATACCGTATGTAAGCCGCGAAGTCCCATACGCAGCCTGCTGAATGCCGTCTAGGGCCGATCCTGTGCTCGGAGCACAAATCGGTGAGGGTGATGCCCGATGGGATCGCCACCCTCCAATCGTCGATGAACTAAAGGCCAAGGCGAAGGCCTTGGGCCTCTGGAACATGTTCTTCCCCAAGGGCCACTACAAGGAGTCACCTGGCTACTCGAACCTAGAATATGGTTTGATGGCGGAATGGCTAGGCAAGTCAATAGTAGCTTCGGAAGCCACGAATTGTGCAGCACCAGATACCGGTAACATGGAAGTGCTGGCCAAGTATGGCAACGAGGCGCAAAAGGCTCAGTGGTTAAAGCCGTTGATGGACGGGGAGATCCGATCAGCCTTTCTGATGACCGAACCTGACGTGGCCTCTTCGGATGCGACAAATATCCAACTAAACATGAGGAGAGAGGGCGACGAATGGGTCCTCAATGGCACCGTAAGCGTTCTCTCTATTCGGGAACTAAACATCAAGTCGCTGACAAGAGGGCAGAAATGGTGGTCCAGCGGTGCCGGCGATCCCAGGTGTAAAATCTACGTTGTAATGGGCAAATCAGACCCCAACCACAAAGACCCATACAAGCAGCAGTCCGTCATCTTGGTCCCGGCGAATACGAAGGGTATTACCATTCACCGGATGCTTAGTGTCTATGGATACGACGATGCCCCCCATGGTCATGGCCATATCTCTTTTAACAATGTCAGGGTGCCAGCTAGTAATATGGTTCTGGGCGAGGGTCGGGGCTTCGAGATCATCCAAGGCCGGCTGGGACCAGGCCGCATCCACCACGCCATGCGGAGCATCGGTGTTGCTGAACGCGCTCTGGAGTGGATGCTGATGAGAATTAACGACCCGAAGAAGACGCCGTTTGGCAAGCAGCTGAGAGAGCACGGGGTCATTCTTGAATGGGTTGCGAAATCTAGGGTCGAGATCGACGCGGCACGCCTCATCGTGCTCAACGCGGCCGTCCGGATGGACGACCTAGGGCCGAAGGCATCTCTGAGGGAGATCGCCCAGGCCAAGGTCCTGGTGCCGCAGACGGTGCTGACGGTCATCGACCGCGCCGTGCAGGCCTTCGGCGCCGCCGGCGTCAGCCAGGACACGCCGCTCGCCAGCATGTGGGCGCAGATACGGACGCTGAGATTCGCCGACGGGCCCGACGAGGTCCACCTGCAGCAGATGGGCCGGAACGAGAACAAGAGGGGCGCGGAGGTCACCAAGAAGATCCTAGCCCAGAAGCAGAAGACGGAGCAGTTGCTGAAGCAGAAGAATGTGAAGCTGTACCAGCCGGGTGCAAATATCAAGGCGAAGCTCTAAAGGATTTATGAGCGCTTACTGCTAGCAAGCCTTCACAATCCATCTGAATGTACATTCACTAGCGTTTGGAAATTCGAAAATTGAGCACTGGGTTGACGATTAATGAGAACTCTACCTATGTATATTTTGTGCATGAAAGAGGGCTACTAAATACAAGAATCAGGTTCTGTGGACTATTGCACGAAGACGTCTATTCTCTTTAGTTAATACGAGAACAGATGTTACCATGTCATCACACATTTGACGCTTATTTTCTTTACTTACCTTACCATCTGCTACATCCATGTTTCCGTGATCCGGAGAACTTCCAAGGACGACGATAAAGTCTTCGGAGCCACCGCAGCTAAGAGTGCTCTTATACTGTTCAGGCTTTGTGAAAGCCAGCCGGACCACCTCGCCCTCTAGAGTGACAAAGACGCCGCTACGAATGCTAAATGGAGGCTCTCCCTCGTCATGACTTAGACGGGCGATCATAGCAGCACACTGTGGTCTTCCCCCAGTCAGCAGCTGTCAGCCGACTTGGTTGGGTAAAAGCCGGTCCGCATCGGCTATATCTTAACGTATGCTTTAACATGCCACATCATGCCACATACATCGATCCCGGTGCAGCAAACCATAACAATAGCTTCCTCGATAAGAGATGCTTCCACAGTTGGTTAATATTGGATGTAGATAACGCATAATACCTTCGGTGAGCGGCTGATGTAGGTGTGAATTCGTGCTTGGCCCTTATTACTCTTGCGAGTGATAGTGGGTGCATGACTCACATCTGCACCCTGGACCCAGTACCCTATATAGGTTGCATTAATGAATGCTTCATTGTTTGGAAGGACGATGATGAACCGAGCTTACAGTAAACTTCAATAATACTTATAGTTCTGGCTTGTTGCGGGGCATGTAGAATAGAGGGTCCAATCCTTGGTATCCACCGAACATTGTTCTTATCCCTGTCGCTTCCATCGCGTTGCCCGGCCGACATGTTGACACAAATTATCTCTGAACATTTTCCCCCCAAAAGCCCCTATTGACATCAGCCGACCAGGTCGCGCCTGCACTACACAAGCTACAGACCAGACTACTTAGCTCTTCCGATAAAGAAGACTTGGGACCCCGTCGCGTTCATCTTTTCTCTCCAGTCAGGACTCGAAACATTCCACTGCGCAGAGTGCACACAGACAAAACCGCATCTACAAATCGTTGCAATCGTCGCATCTCCATCCTATCCAACTGAGGACTAGACTAGATTCCTTAACAATCCCATTCCAATACACACGCACATAAACCAAAACAATTCAGACGTACGAACCGAATTAAATTCGCTGCAATGTCGCCTACCAACGTCCTATCCGAGAAGGACCGCAACGCCTCAGTGCAGACCCAGCAAGACGCGACCGCCGGCAAGCCTGAGATTAAGAGCATGGAATACCACCGCCAGGTCCTGCAGTCCAAGATGGAAAACAAGTAAGTTGCCCCCTCGCTCACACACGCATGCACAGACAAGAATTGATTTATTGTTCCGTCCCTCGAAGCGCAATCCACTAACGCTGATGTTTCCTACTACTAGGGAGGGCCAGACCACCATCTCTCCGTCGGATGAGATTATGAGCCCCTGCACGGCGAAGCTGAGCAAGATGCGCGGCAAGCAGGCTAGCAAGTACGTATAACGACCTCCCCGTTCGGGCTTACTTACCTACCTACTTCCTTCCCTAGTCGCCGTGAACGGAGACAGAGGTGCTAACTCGACATTTTTCCTAATCTGTAGAGCGAAGCCCAAGTCCCTGTTCGCACAGGCGTCGGCCAAGAAGTTCAGCGGCGAGAACGTCTTCGGCGCTAGAAACGCCACGCAGCCTCCCCGGGAGAATGGCAGCCAAACCGGCAACTAAGCCTGCTTCCCCGCCAATCCGCGGAGAAGAACCGAGGTACTTACGACCCTCTTCGATTCTTTTTCTAGTCTGACCACCGAGTGGAAGGGGGAAATGGACCACTGGGCTGTTTCTTCTTCTACGGTGGAAACGGACTCTGTTTCGTGATGTGTTATAGGAATCAATGGGGTAATGGCGTCCGGAATGGCATGAAGGGCATGCCTAGGTTTCAGGTCTGGCTAGACTTCGCCCTCTTCTCAGGATAGAGAGAGAAAGAGAGGCTTGTGACGATATGATATTAATGAATCGATGATGATCATTCATACAGAAATGCAAAAGAGAAATGCATACTCTCGATGCTTGATCCATTAACAGCCATTCTTTTCATGCTTTATACCCGCTAACTATGTAGACAACGTCCTCATCCGCCACCACATGTCCCAGGCCGACTCGCTGAGGCACGTGTCTCGCGCTAGCACCCCATACTAAGGCGTATTTGTAGGTGTCCTTCAGTGTCCGATGGATGCGATCACACACATCCTCGATGGTGGAGTTGTTGCGGACGATCAGGGCCTCGCTGAAGTCCGGATCACTGCCTTTCCGCTTCGTGTAGATCCGGATGAGTTGCAGCTCCTTCCAGCACCGGTCCACGACGTCCTGGATGCCGAGGTCCAGCTCGCAGCTCATGACGGCCGTGTTGGGCTCGCGCGCCAGCTTGTCGAGGAATTCGATGGACACGCTGTCGATCTTGTTGTATACGTATAAGCACTTGATGTACTTGCGGTGGTCCTTCATGATGACGTCGATGAGGTCGTCGACTGTAGCCTCGTCATCCCGTACCAGCACCTCGACGTTGAGGAGCTTGTAGTCGCGCAGGATATTGAAGACCATCTTCTCGTCCAGCTTCTTCGGCGGTGACTGGAATGTGATCTTCATGCCGCCGGCTTTCTTTTGTTTCAAGTAGATATTCCTGCCGGAAGGATCAGCAACGATTCGTCAGCTCCTGTTAAAAACCAAACCCGCAAAACTGGAATCAATCCGGGAAGAGAGGGCCCATAACATCACGTATGCACGTATGGACTCACGGTGGTTCCCTGTTGAGGCGGATGCCCACGGCTTCCAGCTCGGCCTCGAGCAGGGCGCGCTGCTCGGCGCGCTTGGTGGCGTCGAGCACCATGAGGATGAGGTCGCTCGTCTTGGCGGCCGAGATGACCTGGCGGCCGCGGCCCTTGCCCTCGGCGGCGCCCTCGATGATCCCCGGCAGGTCGAGCAGCTGGATCTCGGCGCCGCCGTACTCAAGCACTCCCGGGATCGCCGTCAGCGTCGTGAAGGCATACGACGCAACCTCCGACCGCGTCTTGGTCACCTTGGACAGGAACGTCGACTTTCCCACCGAGGGGAACCCCACCAGCGCTATCCGCGCGTCACCACTCTTGCTCACGTCGAAGCCCGCGCCGCCACCGGAGCCAGAGCCGGGTCCGGGCTCGAGCAGCTGCGCCCGTAGCCGCGCAAGCTTTCTGACACGATTGTCAGTCACGGGGGGCGGGATTGGCGTGTAACCAAGAAGGGTTCGGTACTTACCCCTTCAGAAGACCAAGGTGATATTCTGAAAAGGAGTCAGTATGACACAAAGTTTGACCTCCATCCTCGATTCTGTCTCACCGGTCGCCTTGTTCTCTACGGGTCATACTACGTCAGCCTTATCGCGGCAGAGACGGAAGGCGTAACATCCTTACTCTGAGTCCTCCTCATCTCATCTTCAATCCTAATGTTGTTAATAAGCTTCATCGCATTCGGTCGGGAGGCAACTCTTACTCCTTGATCTTGTCCGTAATGTTCACCATCTTGGCGATTTTCGACGAATATCGTCGGGATGGTGAACTCTAGGTGATCAAAGAAAATAAAGATCAAGCCTCACCAAAACTATGCCGGCTATGAACTTTACATCCCACAACGAGATCTCGTCCTTATATTTGGCCCCCCCGGTCCCACCGTCAATCAATCTGAATCGTTCGAAGAGGGTTCCCACACCTCCAGCGGCAGAATTGTAACGTGGGGTAGTCTGCACAGACCATGTGGGCTTCACCGACTTCCTCTTTGGGGACAACTTCGATCTTCAGCACCGATGCTTCCATAACGTCTCTTCTCCCAACTTCTTAATGCGGCACTGCAAGCAAATGAGCGGTGGATGTGATATAACTCTCTTCATACAAGCTGAAGAGATATAATGCCCACTCCGGATAAGCTCGTCCCGAGGCTCTTATTTTGGTCTGAAAAGGGGCCGTCAACCTCCCAGGTGGGTGTGGTTGCAGCTTCACGTATGATCCTCTTTGCGCAACCCTTTAGAAATTTTCTAGCTTGGGCTACCTTCAAGTAACATTCAGTCGCCTGTAAACAGCTACGGCCGCAGGCCCAATCGAGTCTTGCCTTAGAGAAGTCCTTGATTATTTCTTGCGCTTCAAGGATAAGGTCACTGAGTGACCGTCACTCAGTTGCCCCGCAAAGACCTCCACGATATTGGCTTTGATGGCCCTTCAAGAAATGATGCTTGCTTTCCGCCGGCGCTTGGATTTTTGTCGCCGGCATTCGGTACAGTATTGGGGCTAGCCGAATATCCGCAAGCACTTCCTCTTGTGACAGCATAAGAATAGATATAATGCCTTAACTAGTGATGCTCGAGCTCCCGATGTTTGATCGGATTCAGATAATTGGTCTTTCGGACGACCTCACCTCCGTTCCCGAGCTTCCCAAACTCTGCAATTCAGGTCAGGCTGGAAATGTATATTAAGACAGCACTTGAAGGGGGGCCTGGGAAAGGGAAAAAGAAAGTTGGATATTAGGGTGCCCAGGAATCGAGGTTTCCTCCGGCCCAGATTCTCCTTGCGGAGAGCTTACCCTTCAGTTCTTTTATCGTGCATTGGCGGAGAACCGGCGAAACCTGCACCTTGTTTCTTGGTTGATTCTGCACCCTATTAGGCACTTTATACCTCCCTACCGCCCTGCTTCCAGGGTAACTGTTTCCGGAGAGACAGACTCCCGTTGCTGCAATGTGAATTACGCTCATAAATAATCTGCCATGGTCTCTCGCAGCCTTAGGCGTTCTAGGAATAGGTAACTCAAACCCCCACGAGATGAAACGAAGGTTCGAGTACGTGCCAAATCTGTGTTTGGCACTACCATACGAGTACGCCCGTCTATCTTCAAGCCCGCCGGTTAAGACGTTCTTTTGCACTTGCCAAATGATGTAGGCGAGTCTCACAGCTTCAAGTCACTCTGCAATAACACAGCAGGCCATGATATTATCCTATAGATAAAAGCATCGGGATGGTCTACAGCTCCCTCCCTTTTTTCCAAACCAATGTACGATATTTCTCATCTCTCTGCGTTGAACACCATCTTCAGGTGCTCGAACGAGAGCTTCTTGCCGTCATAGCTTGCCAGTCTCACACCCCTTACCTTGAGCCCTTTTTTAATAGGAAGCCCTACTAAACACGTCGCCTAACGCGCCTCTCAATACTGCCGTCCTACGCCTCGTGGCGGCCGAAGAAACGGTCTTGTCGATATACGGGTACCGGAGACTGACAAGAATGTTACGCTAGATAGCCTCGTCCATGTTTCTACTGGGATTGCTGGTCAGTACACAACATACCGTTGTCCTCAATTGTCAGTGTTTTATCAATGCCACGAGAGAGCGGCAAGATCACGGCCCTTCCTACTTCCCTTGCCCCAGATTATGTCTTCGAGGTGTTTCTTTGCACGGCTTGACTATACGCGCAGACTAGGATGAGTGTTTGGTGGGCTGCTGACGAGACCAACTATTTTGATTGGATTGGATGCTAGACACGCATTTGAAGAAAAGCTCTGGCATTTTCTTTGACTCAGCATGTAGACCTTCTATGACAGGATTGAAGCTATAGGCTGCTTGTAGTTAGAGGCATTTGTTTGCTCTCGTTGAGCACTGTGGCCAGCTCCTCCGTTCTGAACAGGCAGGGCATGATCTAAGCGAATGGAATGGTAAACGCCAGCGACGGGTTACAAATCTCGGTGGGTCTTGGTTGCCACGCACATATACCGATCTGCTGGGTGCTCTCCTGAGGGACCGCCGACGAACAACGACATCATGGTGAGCTTCGGAACTCCGAGAGTGAGCCGTTAGGGTTCAGGATTCAGGTGGGAGGCGTGCCGCTCCTAGGATGGGGGAAGCGCGGCGTTTCCACAAGCTTTGCAAAGGTTAGAATGAAGTAGATGGAAGGCGAACCAAGGCGCTTGGTTAACGTAGCTCAGCTCGGAAAGCAGGTATTAGACGGTGGGGGTGGTGGTTGGGGGTGGTGCTGACGAAATGCGCTTCCAAGAACCGTCTCGGGTCGTGATCCAAATAATTGACACCCTTTTGCTTAAGTTAGTGGGACCTAACAAACTCTATCAATTATTTTGATCATAACCTGCCTCCCAACCAATCCTTCCCACACTTTTTCCATCTCTGGTTATCCCTCCTCGCATTCGAGGCGAACACAAATGTCTCAAGCCTGCTGTAGTAGGCCTGTATTCGCCACGTCTTGTCCAATATTCTTTACAACTCTTTCTTTCTACGAACCATAATAGCTACTCGGAAGAAGTCGCCGATCATGGCTTTCTCGGGTCTTAACTCTAGCTCTCCCATTTACTAGGGCCTTGGGGAAAGGGGCGCCCTTTAATAAGCATCCTTATCTCATGCTAGCAAGGGTAAAGACCAGACCAACCTTGCTGCGCTAGGCTAGCGACAGCGTCATCGTATTCCTTCAAAACGAATCAGTAGTCCCATGGTAGACGTGCGCCAGAGAGATAGGCTAGCTGCCACACGCCCCTAGATGACGGTTGCCGGGCGAGGGGGCGTTGAGGCGATGGCATTACCCTGGCTCCGTAGTCGATCTACTTACATGGCCATCACAACATCCAGCTACTTCCGCGAACAAAGCAGAGTATGACCTACCAGGACGCTCCCGGGGACCTCGCCGCAATAGTTTTGTTTCGCAGCGATTACTTCCACTACTAGTATGTTCATTTGCACCTGTGCCATTGAAGGGAGCCGTTGTCAGATTAAGCTACGTATCCTGGCACCACTGGCGTAGATCCCTGCCTGATGCCCCGCAAGGGCTGAGTTAACCGAAGATGAACCGACGGAAGCAGGGACCAGCTGAAAAGCAAGGCCCATCCGAGGCGCCACCCTATTTTATCGTTAGGACCGCCGTATATCGTCCGATATTGCTTCCGATATGCAATGTGTCTTCTTAAATTTTTTGAAATGCGAGGAAATATAGGATTTCATAGATTGATACGGTGGATAATATAAGACGCTCAACTCACGAACTTGATACCTAGGTACCCAAGTACACGCTGGACCCACATGAAAGCGAAGATAAGGCTGACGGGCTGACGAGGAGAATGGGTCCTAGCTCCCCAATAGGGCTAAATGATCTCATCCCGTCCCCGCCTTGCCCTCGCGCGTTCCCCGCTTTTACGTACCTCTATACTGGGAAAGCCGTGAGACTAAGAGACCATGTGCGATCCCGTCTCATAATGGGTCTCCCCAATAGGAGCATGGTCCGAGACCAGAGAGCCGGGAGAAGTTAGCTAGCTACGTTTAGCCTCGAGTCATTCTGAGGTTCAGCGTAGTAGATCGCGTATCTGACGGATAGTGCATTATGCTTTGTCAATCTTATTTACCGGCATGCATGTAAAGTCTACCGACCGCTAAGCGAACTGCGGGAGTCCTATGCCAATATCGGCGGAGACCGCCTGGCCAGAGCCTTGGGTTGGGTGAATGTCCATGGCACAACTTGAGCAGTGCGTAAGTAGTCTTCGATTGTACACAGAGCTTATGAGTAGAGGATGCTGGGGTAGATGTTACGCAACGCCGGCCAAGGGATATGGGACTGACTGGCCAAAACAAACAGCTTTCGGAGCATAGAAACCACCCGCTTTTGCGGTAGTGAAGTCAACGCTTTATCGACTGGTACATTCATCCGTCCCATCTGCTCCGAGTCTGACAGGACAGAAACGCCGCATAGTGGAGAATCCCAGCATGGTGAAGAATCCTATGAGGCTGGCAATGGCCAGACCCCTCCGTGCGGAACGTCGTAGACCGGGTATCAAAAACCTTCACGACATTGGACTCAAATCCTTCTTGATCAGGAATTGCCTGCCCCTCGGAAACCACAGAAACCGTCCTCCTACCGGGCTCCACCCGTGTAAAGTAGACTATGAAGATGGACAGGCGGATTAAATATAGAGAAAACTCAGTCATCGCACCCCCTTTACACCATTTCCTTCAGTCGGGGAGATGTAACGGATGACTTCTAGGAATCGTGCAGAGAGTTCGGATACTACCGGATTCCACTATCCTCGTTGTTGCTGCTGGGTCATCCGACGATAATATCCTCCGGGAGGCCCGTCTTGCGATAATAAGCGTATTTATACCGATCCTTCAGATGTTGAACATTGCTCTCCACGTCGGCCATCGTAACGAACTCAAGTCGCTTCACGGCTTTATCTTTTCCTGCATCCTTCTTCCAATCATCAAATCTCTTGCGGAGTCGTTGCTCACGCAGTCCCTCTTGCATCCTGATCATTGCTCTCGCGCGAGGGTTTTCGCCCTTGACAGCCAGATGCAAAAGGTAGAGAGTCTCGACGTTAGGCCAACTATCCATTATAGACGACCAACAAGGCTGGACAGTCGGCATAAGATAGGGCGAGTCAGTTTGGACGGCCAATGAACGGACAGAGGCGCGATCATTCGCATCGAAATTGCGGTTTGCGCAGTTTTTCGCCCTACACCCGTTGCAACATGGCTCGAAAAGGACGATGTCGACGTCTACGTTTATGGGTTGTCGAGTGATCGTACCGGCTGGATCGCGAAGTGGAAATAGATTTTTGTAGTTCAGAAGCGCGATCTTCAAAGACATTTTGCACGCCATAAACCAGAGGGGAGCCTTGTTTTGAACAGTTGGATATGGTGTAGGGGGTTGGGTAAACATGTTGCGGAAATAGACCACTCGAGGCTCAATGGCAGCTTCCCAAATCATCATCTTGATCTCCGGAGGTAGCTCGGGGTACTTATGAAAGACAGTTAGCGGCTTGGAGAGGCGAGCTGAGCGGCGTGTAGGCAAATTCCGGGGAGCAAGATCAACTCTTCGCCTTTTACGAGGTCGGTCTCCATCACCTGTTGCGCTGGTCATGGCATCCGACGGGGTAGAATCTCGAGTGGACGTCTTGCCAACCTTCCTGCCAATAGGAGGACGGGCAGAGCTACGCCCTTGACGTTTCCGTGACGATCGGGCTCTCACTAAGCCAGACTTGGCAGTCGAGCGCCGAGATACTGTTTGGGCGATATCTTCTCCGCCATTATCACCACCAGCAACTTCCTCATCTTCGACGCCATCGTCGTATGTGATAGTGCGTGATTCTTCGAGGTTGGAAGAATGGGCCTGTGGTGTGCTCTTTGAGGAAGCGTTACGCAGTCTCTCTTCGAAACGCGTGGTGTTGCCAGGTGTGGAACTGATAGTAAAATCGAACTGAGCTTTAGTCATCGACCTTGTTACACGCCGAGTCAAAGAGCCAGACCCCTCGATGAAATGCATTTCCTGTGGCCGCTTAGGCGTGGACAGCACTGGCGCACTATTTTGAGAAGCAATACGCTCCAAAACGGCAGTTCCACCAGGACGCTGTTCGCCCGTGCCATGTCGGCCGTCTCCATCCTCGCTAGCGTTCATTCTGGAGGTGTCGCAGGTTGGGACAATTAGATCTCCTGATGAAGCACTAAGTTTACTAAGAGACTTCCAGGTCACTTGACAGTATATGTGAAGAATCTAGGAAGACTTGGTCAGCGGCTTGAATGCTCAACTTCTATTCGCAAATCGGAAGCCCGTGCGTGGGGGGCGGTAACGGATCATACCTCGGTTCTAGTCACAGCACATTCACAACGTTTTGATGAACGGCTAGTGCAATAAACTTCCGTCGCAATTGTAGTCGTTAAGGCTCTTAGGAACTGGATAAATAACGATTCAGATCAGCTGTTATCACAAACTTGACGAGGGTCTCAAGGAAGGTCTGGTCAAATGGAAGGCCATATGCTGTTCGAGCAGGATCAAGGGGGTGACGAAGGGGGGGTTCTAAAAAAGAGGTTGATTGCGTTTAGCAAGCTCGCTTACTCTGTACTGCCCTTTATGAATGTCGGTGGTGGATTAGTGATATGGTGATATACGATGATGAGGGTCGATAAGAAGCAGCAATGAATGCGGGGCCCAGGTCGGCTGATGATGCCAGCTGATCGTGGGGCTTTTGGCATTAAGACCGGATGTCCCAGCGCTGAGCCCACGAGGCACGTGCCAGATAGCTATCTACTGTAATCTAGGTACCAACTAAATTACTGGTAATTGCTGGTTAGCCTAAGAATTAGCCTCGTACTAGACCGACTAGCGCCCAAGAGCCTGCCAGGAGTTCCGTCGACTTAGACGAAGTATATCTAGTAGTGGGTATCTACCTCCCTGGTGCCTACGTGTAAAATACTTATGTAGGTATATGTGGGTACTAGATAATTGACTGTATAGGCGTTTAGTAGACTCAGCCGTCTCCAATTGGTGCAACTACATGGTAGAGCATTAGACGTCTATATGCTGAGTTCGGTTAGAGGGTACCGTACCCTGTAAATTTCGACTCTGACACTGACGTAGCAGTAGAACAAACGCGACGAAGCTTCGCGACGGGCTGAAATGACTTGTCATAAAGGTTCGGAGGATACGAACATCAAAATTACTAAGCCCACAGGTAGTTTAGAATGGTGGAAACCCAGATTCCCCATGGCGACCTTGGTGCCCAAACCACTGCGTTGACCTTCCACTCCCTACAACCTAAACTTCTCTATCGAGATTTTAATCAATTCGAGACTTAGGTGTCACCCACAAAGCTTGACTTGCATTGCCGTCGTCATTGCCCTTCCGTTCGAGGCCACTCGCAATCTGATCTCCGTTCAGCCCGCTGGAATGCCGAGAGATTGTGTGACCGGCCGCAACTGATCGAGTCGAGCTCCTGAGAATCGAAGATGGACCGACATAGACATGTAAAATGCGCACCCAGAAAGAGCTTCGCCCTAAGTATTAAAGAAGGTGTGCTTTGCCCCCTATACGGTACTTCCCTACAGCACATCTATATGAGTCCTCCCTGAGTACATACCAGTAGTTCTCGGGTTGCACGGATGATACATCAGAGGCATAACAGACCAAGCGACAGAATGGTGCCTCATAAACTATCACCGTCCATCCAATCGTTTAGCCACCGCGATACCTTCTCGGTCGTGCTCATTTTCTGTCGGCCGCAGTTGGCCGGGCTCTTGTGATGCCTAGTACGCTCCCCTTGTCGGTCTGCTGCATAATCATTGCGTGGTGGTTCTGTTGGGGCGACGTGGTGATGGGTCCGGCTTGTTCGAGGTGTCTGCTGCTTGGGGTTTTCCCTCGCATTCAGGGGTATCACAGGCATGGACCTGCGAGTCATCACGTACACTTACATCGCCGGGTTAGGGGTTGTAGTTGTTCAAGGACACGAACTCGCGCGTCTATATTCGGCGTAGATAGTGTGGGTACTCAATACTCGTTGTGCTTTGCTGCAGGTTTGAGCCAGGGGCATATGATCCACTTGGCACATAGGAAGGAGTGAGTATATCTGCTGGGTAGAACGCGTAAGGTTGCGCCCAAGGTGAGACAAGCTGAAGAGGGACAATTGGCTCGGAGCCCGAGATTTCCCATTCGTAACCTACACGTAAGTTGGTGATACAGGTTAGTGATTGCCGCGTTCCAAACTCACCAAGGGGCGCACTAACCTCCGGGGGTCAGCCGCACCCGCCAAGAGAAATGCCCACCTTCGGGATCCGGAAACGGGTGAGACCACTGCCAGAGGACCGGGTCGGTTGCCTCCCCTATTGACTTCGGTGCTGCCGGTTTATCCTCTGGTTCTGCGGTTTTGGGTTTTGGTGCTTTCTTTTTCTCTCTGCTGGACTGCCCATCGTGGTTCTTAGACTTGCGTGGTCCCTTGAAGTTGTGTTCTTTCCCCATCACTGTTCGAATTCTTGTAAGAGTGTACACGCGCACTGAGTTTGGACGGCCCAGGCGTAAACGGAGATTACCCAGTTCGGTGAGATGCAGTAATGCAGAAAGCAGCTAGAAGTTGCGAGTATTAGGCGATGACGACAACGGCGCTATTATGTCGAGGGAGGCGTGGGAAAGAAATAAAAGATACCTGCATCTCGTCCGGCTCACTTACGTTGTGGGAAAATAGCAGCTTCTGGTTTCGTGGCATTGATCGGGGTTCCGAGCTTGAAAATAAACGAGATAACCCCCGAGTTCGGTAAGAACACCTGCTTACTTATATAACCGCATAGCTCCGCGGGTATGCAACTAGGCAGCCCCTTGAAACGTTGCAGCAGAGAGATATTTAAAACGTGGAGCCTTCTTACGCTGCTGCTCAGGAGGCCGGGGTTTAAGATCGGAATGTAGTAACTGAGGGGCGGCAGCACATCCGCTTGCAGACCTGGACGTTGTGGAATCTGACGTATCACGGCGGGGTTGAAGAGGCAGTTCTGCGAGGTACCCAGACCGGCAAATGGAGTCTTGAGTGATATTATTCAGACTTTTCGCAGTTGATACGACCCAAGGCTTGTGGTCCACGAATGGCACACGCGCATGAACACATACGGGGTACAGAGCTTACGCAAGTATAAAATCTGCATTGGGGGGTGGCTCTGATAGTTTACTCAGCTGTGTGGCTGCATATGCACCAGTGTACGTGCACCTGTGGTATGCACACCTGCGTATGCGGCAAGTAAGCAAGAAGAGGGTGCGAGACCAACGTCCCACTATCTACTGCTCCGATGGTGCCATTCAATGTCGATGAGTGTTCAGTTCTTACTTATTCAAAGGTTATCAGAAATTCAGACAATCCCAAAGCCTAGGCGCTATCCTATCATACGACGCTGTATTGTTTCCACGACTTCCTCTAGTCTCCTAGAGACCAAGATATGTATCCAATTCCATGTATTGTCTATACTAAAATGTTACGTGCTGAAACTGAAATCATATTTTAGTAGAATGAAAAGATGACGTGGAAAGCTTGGGCTTGACTGCCCATTTTCCATGACAGTCTAATTTGAATCGCATAGGCGGTAATCCAGGTATGAATGCCACTCCGACGAGCTCCCTATGTCAAGCCCCCGAATAGGGGATCGACTCCCATGCTGCCTCCATTAATCGGACGGAACCCCTGGATGATTGGGCCCCTGCAATTAGTGATGTTAGGCGTTGACTCTGGTAGGGTAGCTTCTTCCGCATGGCCGTCTGGTTGTGGTGCATGTGCTTCTGCTTCCGATGGACCATTTTTCGGGTTTGCAGCGTCATTGCCGGTCGTCATGTATGAGACGCATCTCCGGGCCGTCTCTATAGCAGTGTCTCGGTCGCATAGGACAATCTCCTGCTCGATTATATTATCACGGTCCTCCATGACCGGCTGCGGCGGAGGAAGACTATCGCCTGCATTTTCGTAGTCTGCCAGGGGTTCCTTGCCTTGATGTAGTAATTGGTAGTCGGGCCGGGGTGCGTTTCTGAGGGTACGTGTCGGGCGCCTAACGGAGTCCATGGGTTCATCTCCAGCTCCTTCTCTTGCTGCGGTGGCCGTGTTACTTGCCATATGGCTCGGCTCATGAGCGTTGTATGTCCGTGGTGAGAGAGAAGGCTGGCGGCTGGCGTTGATGCCTATGTCGGATGTCATAGGCTTGCCTGATCTCTATTCAGTATACTGAGAACCCATTTGTCCGGGAATATTCTTGTGAAAGCCCATACCAGGTCGGAAAGACTTACAATGATAGTTCCTCCCCTTCTTTTGAGCTGGCTCAAGGGAATTGTCATCCACTCGAGGATGTTTCCTGGGCCGCCCTCTCTGGCCAGTCACTTGAGGTTTCTCCTGTGTATACAAGATTACCCTCAAAGGCTCGTTGACCCGAGGTCGCTCGCCTGTCTCTCTTTGATCTGAAAGGTAACGGTGTCGGCCAGGGTCGTCGCTGGTTGTAGCCTCTGTTCTCTCGGAACCAGTAGCTTGATTCCGGTCGTCTAGGCGCTGCATGGCCAGCTTCACAGCATCAAAAGAAGCACTCGATGGCTCTAGTGTTACGGAACCGAGTCTCGACATTGAGTCTTGTATCAGTCCGTCTCTGGCGCCTAGAGTTGACTGGGACTCTTGGAGCAGTTCAATGTGGTCTGATTTCCCGGTTGCGAAGGAGTCCTCCATCTTCGCAAAGGATTCCTCTGCCCTCTCAATAGCAACTACTACTTCTCTGAGGTGGTGATCCAAGGGGTTCTGGCAGTCTTGACGGAATTTTTGGAAACTATTTTCAACAACTTCAACGATATTGGTAAGTATAGCTTCCCTCCAATTTTTGGTCACGACGTCGTCATTCCCCGTCGTCATCAGGTCCACCATCAGGATCGTCTCAGAGATAGTCAAGCAAGGATTCTCGGTACGTGTGTATCAAGGAAAACAAAAGTATGAAGTCCGCCTAGCGAATTGCAGTTGTCCTAGCTGAGAGAGGAATGTAGGTCGTGTTCAGAGGTAATGGTTCGGAACTGAATTGCGGCTTGTTATCATTGACATTTGGCTCATTTATAGTTGCAAATAAAGGTGACCCATTGACATGGGAGACACCATGGTTCGCAAATCTTAGGCGACGCCTCAGTGGGGAAAGCTAGGAAAGGGGAACTTCCAAACCCATACCTCCAGCCACTCGGCGTGCGGTATGCTACGAAACCTTTGCGCTGGTATCATGTAAACAGTAGCGTTCTCCATTCCGTTTTGGTTTCTCCTAGGTGGCTCTGGTCGTCGGAGAACTAGCAGACCGCTCGAGACCGAATGGTATGTGGATGGACAGTTTAACTGGTACCATAACCGGGTTCCTGTTACCATCCTGCCATATATAGCTTGTAATAACTAGGACTATCTGTTTCCAATCAGACTATGAGTATCTGAAATGCTACCCAAGATGATTGATATCGAGAGTCAGTGCTTTGGATAGAAACGAGGCTTGGTTTACTGCAAGACCCGTATTCATTACCAGGCAGCAACCAGCCATCTAATTTTAATTCGGCCTGCTGAGACTGAAGAATTTTCTCATAGGAGTATCATGAGAAGGTTGGTTGATATGA
The DNA here is from genome assembly GCA_004154915.1 of Monosporascus ibericus. Lineage (NCBI taxonomy): Eukaryota > Fungi > Ascomycota > Sordariomycetes > Xylariales > Monosporascus > Monosporascus ibericus. The sequence goes on along the minus strand of QJNU01000161.1, from coordinate 73,905 downwards.
CCAGTCACTGACCTTGGGCGGTCTAATGCCTGTCTTTCTGGCGCATGTCGTTCGGGCTATGGATTCGCTCATACTCGCAGGACTTGGCTGCTGACGATCGGCAACCGCGTACACGGTATCCTCGTCCATGTTCTCTCAGTGCTGCTGCAAAAGGTAGTCAAATAGCGGATCAGGCTCAGTCAATTAACGCTTCTCCTAAACGCGAACCATGGAGAATCAATAGACAGTTGGCGGTCGGGATCCATATGCCGCTGCATAATCTCCGCACCTGGGGGCCATTTCGTCGAGCAGTCTTAACTTGTACTACGTCAATGCGGCACTATTCAATGTGGTATAGTTTCTGTGTCACTCAGCACGAAAGGGATGTAAAGTTGCATCAGAGACTTGCCTAAAATGGCCTGTACGGAAAGGTCTAGAAATACTACGAAGTTGTTCAGCGAGAGCAGCTTCTCCGCCATCCTTGAATATGTATATCTGAGTACATCATTAAATGATATTCCAGTGCGGGCAAAGCCTTCTCGGAAATCAACAGTATCCAATGGTATACCGCTCTTCTTAAGCCTTACTGGTGTCGAGGCCCAGTCCGGGGTGAGCTGCATGTGTTTCAACCCAGGCCGAGTTTTTGGCCAGCAATGACCGACATTTAATACAGCATTATAATCTCATTAAGCGATTGGATTCCGTAGCAGTACACTTGAAACACAAGTGTGCTGAAACTTTCTTCAATTCCTGTCCTATAAAGAAGTCAAGACTGCCCAAGGAGGTTTCATAAGCAAATTGGTGTTCTTATGTAGGACCCTGTAGTTCGAGAGGTTGCTCTTCTAAGGAAAATACCAGCGTAATACTTTGTTCCTCTGATGAATGTTCTGCCTTGCGTCCATAACGAGGGATGCTGTTGTGGAGACGAATGCGACAGTCAGGGGTGCATATATGCAAGGCAGAAATGAAAGGCGGAATGTATAGCAAGGCTGGCTCAGAACATGAGCAAAAAAATTTCAGCTCGGTGCATTGTATATCCCATTCTTGCTACTACACTCCTCCTGTTCTAACGGGACAAATTCCCTACTTTCGGTCTGCCCGACATGTGTCCATGGGCCATCTATAGTCAAGGCTCCTCTCCAGAATAGGCCCCCTTTTGTCATCGACAAAATCATTCGAACGCATGGCTTTCCGCCTATTTTACTTCTTGCTAACTCTGAATTCCTTACGATGGCAAAGCCTTGCCCGTCGACGTAACATACATCTTCGAAGTAATCGGGTACCGGCATGCCTCTCGGCCGCAGGACGTACCACCCTGTCGATATAGACATTGGTGAGTCTCGCGGACTATCAGAAGGAAAGCAGCGCCATGGAAATGGACTCGCGCCGTCAGCTATGTATCGTGCTGGACGCTGCTAATTGCGAAGTATTGATTCCCCCGTTGTAGGTCCATCTAGGGACACCCGGCTGTTTGTACTGCTGCTGCTACTGATAACATATTTGACGTCCGCGCCATTTGGTTAGCGTTTAGTCGTGCCTACCGATGCGACCTCCCTAAACGAACGACACTGCCCCTGTGGCCACGTACGAAGATGAAGTAGGTGGCGCGTTGCTACCACTTCCGGAAGAACGTTGAGCCCCCTGTGCCCTCCGATGATATAGGGATTTTTGATTTCAGACGGTGCTCTATCGATGTCCCAGCACTATAGTTACGTTCACCTACCCAGAGCTCAGCGACAGCAGCGATGCCTTCCCACTCCTCCCGCCAACGCTTCGCCTTCACCTCTTGTTCCTGCTTCTGCTCCCCCATCTTCTGACTTTCAGAGACCTACCGTGCTCGCTACGCAGTTCACTATAAACGGCAAGACCTGCCCTACCACGGGAACGGCCGCCAGATGCGACGCATGGTGGTGACATATCGGAGCCGGACGCTCGTCTCCGCGCAAGTGTGTGGTCGGCATGGCTAAATGTACTTACCAAGTTGACCTTTCAAAGAACACGGTATCTCTGGATGTCAGTGACCCCTTGATACACCAGATACCAAAAAAGCCGGAGTGTTAAAGTTATGCCACAAGAGGAACCTTTTCGACCTGCCTTGCTCTTTGAAGACTGCATCATTTACTAGAAAACCGAATCCAGGTGTGCTGCAGGATCCTAAATGCCAGAGGACAGCGACCCCAGCGACGGCGAGCAATGGAAGAAACAAGGAGTGGTTATTGATGCTATTGTATCTACAATGGAATTCAAGCGGCCGGTGTAAGAGCACAAGGATATGCAACTGCAACAAAGCATCTGAAAAAGGGGGAGCAACAGGGAGAGAAATTACCTACGTAACAATTCAAGCTTGAGCTTCGGGTCACTAAATACGTCTTCATATGTGAGTTCGGTCCGAAACTCCAGGACGAAACTAATAAAAGGGACAAAACGTCTCTCAAGGGATCCTCGTTGCCCCCTTCCGCGATGGGCCTATCGGGATAGATTTTGATCTGGAAGACCTCACCACGGTGTCCCCATGCATATACAGGTTCGCTAGCCGAGCTCCGAAGGCCAAGACCGTAGCCGTTCTCTTCGAAATGCGCCGTCATCCCTCGGGGGTTGAGACAGCATCCCCTTGCAGAGAGTTGTTCGGGTCGCCTGGTAATATTCAGCACCCACGAGAGGGAGACGACGGTTCTCGCTGGTCCGTTCTCGCCCCCCGCTATATATCTCATGGGCCAACACGAGGTCGCGGCACTTCAGTTTTTAATGCCAAGTAATGCATCCACTCCCGTCTCGGGGAGAGGGGATGGAGAGATGATACTTCCCTACCAGACACCACACTCAGCGGACACATTCCCAGCCGATTGATTTACGTAGGATTATAGATTCCCTCTCTGCCCAGGCAAAATGATAAGAAAATTATGTCTTCAGGGAACATCGATTTTTCAAGTGCTGGGATCATCATCAAGTAAAGGCATTCATTCCTCCAGAGCGTGCCTTTCGATGGCGCTGAGCAAGGGAACACGCTTACCAGCTCATCCCCATTGCAAATAACTAATAGAGGATGAGGCCGCCCCATACTGCACATGAGAAACCCCTACTTGTTTAAGGTGGTGATGGCCACCTGTAATTCTCTTGCGAGTCTCTATACCTCTTGCCTTCTAAGCAAGGCCCTTTACCACTTGCAACGGTCGCCGGATTAACGTAGCGAACTAGCTGGGCAGGAGCTGTCACCTTCAAGTCACTTCATTCACATATCATATAAGAGAAAGAGACGGCGAGCCGCTTGTTGCAGATCCGATTGAGGCAGACGCATGGTTCCGTATTTTGGTATTACTAAAGCCCTGTCTAGCCTCAAAAACCGTAGAGTTGCCCTTACGGTACGGAGTGGTAAGGCATGCTTTATCCGCACCATCGGACCGTATCCTAGACGGCGATGAACTGCCCAGAGGTATCCATCAAGGCCTCTTCTCACAAACTTTTGTCCCCCCCCAATACTAGCGACCGTGATTAGGGCTCGCGCAGCGAGTGCCCGTGATCTGTGTGTGTACATGGAAAAGTCACGCCCCAAGGAACAAGCGAAGGTATCATGTTTTGGTCCAATACAAAGGAAAACGACAAACGCCTGTAAACGATCGTAGAGATGCCGGCTGCTTCCCATGTGGATCCTTTTTTACCACCGGTAACGCTGAAAACGACAATCGAACAAACGCCGTTGCAATGCATGGTAAACTGCAAAAAAAACCCCATCCGTCGCATTATGGTGACATTTCATGCAGGATGATATCGGCCCGAAAGTCAGCGCAAAATGAATCCTTCCACCCTTAGTCGGGGTTAGCGATATAAAGTCTCCCGGTGGAGAGAGTCATCGTCCGCTCGTCAACACTGCCTCGTCTCCGGAGCTCTTCGGGATTCTTGACGCTCTTCTCTCTAGTAAGGGCGGCATTGAGAAGGCTGTTGCTAGCTAGCTTCGCTGCGCTTGCCTGGCCCAGTTCGGGTAGAGCATCGGCCTTTTCTGCACTGCTGCCGCTCCGGGTGCTCTGTGCACGGTCGAGCTTATCCTCTCCGAGCTGGTACTCGGCCTGGCTCTCGGCCAAGCTGCCCGGCCGCTCTGGCGTATCACCAGGGCTCCATTTCTTGCCGGCCTGCGGTGGTCCGCTCGAGATACGATAGGCCGCTCTTCGAGCGCTCGCGGTGCTGCTACGGCCACTGCTACCCGTCCTACGGTGGTGCAAGCGTCGCATGGAGAGGTCGTCCTCGTCACTGTCCTCGGCTTCAACCTCAGTTGCGCTCAGGCGCAGAGGTACACCGCCGACGCCGATATAGTTGTTCTCTGGAGTATATCCGACGACTCCCGGCTTGCCGTGATGGCGTATCTTGGCAGCAACCTTACCGGCGCTGCTTATACCAGTCGAGGTACGTCCTTGGCCGGAACGAGAGAAGACTTCCTGGCTCGCCCTCTGCTTCGCAGCACGCTGTTGAGCAACTAAGCGGGGATCTTCGTATTGTGCCCGGTCGCACCATACGGTTGCTTTCTGTTTCCGAAGCAAGGCAACATAACTCGTGGCCTGATCGCCACCGGAGCGAGCGGACGCACTACGTCGGAGATCGCTAGTCGGGGAGGTGCGGAAGGCAGGGGGGGGCGGATTGCTAGACGTAGTACTGAAGGTATTGACCGAAGGTGAGCGGCGGTTGTGACCCGCGGAGGGCGGTTGTTGAAGATGCATGGGGGGAGGTGCTTGCATGGGATTCGGAAAGACGCTTGATGAGGTCGTTCTCGTCCTCGAGTGAGAATAGTAAGGCTGCGGAGCTGGATCGAGAGGCCTCCGCCGTATTTGATCCTGAGCTAACATCCCTGGTGCCTCTCCTCTGATGAATTGGATCCGAGGGACGTGCTGTGTCGTATGTTCTGTGTGGGTTCTCGCTCTCACCAGCGCCCCCGTAAGCTCGTGCTTTGTCCTTTAAAATGATTAGGTCGGCGAGGTATTGATTGGCTAGAGAGATAATGTAGGATAGGGATGGGGAGATGGCCCAAATGAGATATCGTAGATAAGAAAGTTGATGACAACGACAGAGGTCTGGCCACGTTCGGTACCTGACTGCTAATGCGGCCCCCCGATTTTATTTGTTAATTGCCTTCCCCTAGGTCTTTCTTCCGTTCACCTCGAGGAGAAAGGATGAATCAGTGGAGCGCATATATATGACTGCGACCGACTGGTTGACTGACTGAGTGCTGCCGAATCACAGCGACTCAAAGTGACTGAAATATTGTTTTGCAGGAGAATGGTATCTGGTATCATGTAGTGGCTGTGAATTAGGTTTTTGAGGACAGCTGAGTAAAGAAGAGACCCAAGTCAACGTTGCATGGATTCCCGGGTCGGACGTCTGACTGTGGATAACAACGTCGGTGGATCACGTCTGTGATTGTTTGACGCCAAACAGGTCCTTCTGGTTGGACCAGACGCGGACTATGATACACGTGCGACTCTTTGAAGGCAGGCACTGACTTGTATCTCAGAACCGTACTAGGGGCCGTGTATAATAAGTAAGCTTATGCAGATGAATGGAGTTGCGTGGGGTTGTAACTGGCTCTCGGTGTGTGCTGTGGTGAGGGGCCCGACGGGTTGTGTGTCGAGAACAACAAAGGAGAAAAGTGGTTGCGACTCGTTCTGTTGCCACTGCTGCTGACGCTTCTACTTGCCGAGCTGCTGAAGAAAAACAATTATTGCTAATAGAGGCTTACTGAAGCGTATTCATGATGATGCAGAGAGATCTCGACGGACTAGATTTGGCTGGTGAGACAACAAGTCTTCGCGGAAGATGTATGCGCTGTTCGTGAGTTTGTACGATAAGTGCCTGCATACATGTGTACATGCGAATGAGTATGTATGTATGTATGATCATAAATAATAACGCCGGAGCACCTCTAGCTAGGTACTAACTCGGTACGCAAATCTCCAAAATGGGGAATTGTAAGGTTCAGCTACTCTATGTAGCTGGACACTAACGCTTAGGTACATGCTTAGGTAGTCTAGCCGACAGCCGCGACTTCTTTCTTCTCCTTTCCATTGGCGCGGAGCCGTGGCTGTTATTGCGCTGAGCACGAAGGGCTAAAAGTTACGTCAGTCGCAGTGAAACTTCAAATACTACTTTCGACCAGAGCAGGTGAACTAGAGCCGGCAATATGTTTGATAAGTGGTCTGCTAACATGAGAATTCCACTGCGTACACAGACATGCATACACACTCCTTAGCCGTATTGTTCGCACGATTCCATCTTGCCACTCTGGGACGACCGGACACAACTTGATGTTATCAGGGACGAATTGATATCTTTTTTCCCCTTGCTGCTTATTGGGCTGCTAAAGCGCTTGAGGCTATTGCTATTGGAGGCCTGGGGGTCCACCCTTGTTCGAAAAGGGCTAACAGAGATGTACACTGCACACCCAGCACCGAAGAAATGCCACCAAACTCGCCCAATCAAGGCTCGACCGTCGGCGGCCTTGTTGATGTGATTCGCTGGGGCCCCTTGTTGAAGCGCGGCTATCAGGATAATAGCCGATCTCGATGATGCTTTGACAATCCACCATATTACAACGTGTAGACGCTACGGAAACCGGAATCCTACGAGTAATACTGTGTCGGTCTGCGGGATGGCTTGAGCGGTGGGATTGTCGAGAGAGGATAGATGAATGTCTATTACCTCGCTGGGCAGTGACACTCAAGCAAGAAGGAAACCATCGCAAGGTCCCCCCGTTTCTGGTCGACTCGCTTGGCGGTGATGGGACGCAGGAAGTTTCGCATTGCAGCCGCGGTCTTATTACTTAGTACATAACCTTTGCCCGGCTTGAGAACAAGACGTTGTGGGCAACGGAAGGTGAATTGATGCATTTAGATTGATAGAAAATTCGGATAATGACGTTATGGTCTCCTCTTAGAGAGAGTACTAGTAGACAACTAGCCAGGTAGTCCGAGGCGTACTCGGGAACGTTGGCTCGTCGGCGGTCGGTCATATCCGTTGGTTCTATAGACCCCCCTGAATATGCCTTACTTCCAATGTTTTCCTCATCCCTGTGGCGCCAACTCTAGCTCTACTCAACTAGGTCCTTAGCTGTATGTATATACCTTTTGTCTATGGCAGTTCACTGTTGGTGCTCGGGGGATCAGGGTGATAGGTGGGTGGTGGGGCGGGTAGATAACCGACCGACGTATGCATTGACACCCCGGGCACTTTTAAAAGAGCCTTGGGGTGTACATGCGTAGTATGCAGTAAATATGTAAGAATGTAGTTCTAAGGCCGGGGATGTCGAACAGCGAAGATAATGTTCTCAGGTCGTGGGTATTATAGGCTCCCGAACAGTTATTTGGCTTTACATCCCTCGAACCAACAAAGGCTTTGGATGCATCTGTGGAGTCTACAGCACCCTACGGTGTTAATATAAGAGAGTTGTGGAATTCTCGCTAGACTCCTCTACTGCTAAAGGTAGGGCCTTTGGAACCGACAACTCCAATTTCTTTCCGCTTCAAGCCCCGACATGTGCCTTTGATGCTGTTTAGGCGAGGCAGCCTAGTCAGCGATCCTTGAGCATCCCGTCTTTGCAGCTTATTCGGGGTCAATCGCAAACACATTGGAGTTTAATAAATGATGATACCAAGCAACAATCCATTTAGCTTAAACCAATGAACAGATCGGGGATTATGGCAGCCCAATTCATCTTCGGTGAGCGCTTGAGCGAAACGTCGCGACGGTCTGTGACATTCGACGTTCGCGATGGGCGAGAACCAGCGGCCGTATTTGGTAAGTATGATGTATGGTATGAAATGGCTGATTAGCAGTATCTTGTCGGCTGCAATTTTGGCGAGGTGGAGGAGACAAGGGGTCCCCTCCCAAACTTTATTCCCCACGATTACGAAATGGTCAAAGAAGAAAAGAGGTACCTGACCGACGGACGGAACCCACGTCCGCTCTGGAAATTAACCGCCGGGCTTGAGACCAGCTGTTGCGTAGCTGCCGTGGGGGGAAGTTCGGGCTCGCGGTTCGCGAGCTCCATGCTAGCCTACTAGATGGCTGAGGGGTATTCTACCAACCATATCGTACGTTCCCAAAAGTTCCTAGGCGAGCCGGGACAAGCTGTGTTGCAGTTACTAGTGCAGAGTGACAACTGCAAGTGCTACCTGTATGTAGCCTGTAGGGGAGCTCTAGATCGTTGTCTTAGATGGGCTAGCTCGGGGCATGGAGAACCTTGATGAAGGTTTGAGAGACAGCAATGGCCTGCAGACCAGAGACAGCCTCTTCCCAATCGAGGATACTTTTGGGATCACATATAGAAGGCGGTGAGATCCACTTGACTCCTCGGAATAGCTTCAGCCGCTGGATTAGCCTCGAACGGAAATTCGCGGGTTTCGCTGAAGACTTTGATAATATCTTCCTATAACTGCTGATGGGCATTTCTACCTTTTGGGGGAACCATTACATCTTCGCACGTCATTAGAACTCTTGGCCTTCTCGAAATCAATCAGAGAGCGGCTTGGTGCCTATATCACTCGATATAATATATATCACCCAATGATGTAAGGATCTTTTCAAGATCTGGCAGAGATGCCCTGTAACCGAAACTTGATATGAGCGCAGCATCTGCGTAACTCTGTCGTCAATCATGTTTGTTCCCTTATTAATGACAGTGAGACAGTGACAGCGCTTAGCTGTGTACAGGAGACTTGACTGCAAACCTGTCGCCGGCATGCCTTACCTCCTGTGAACGTTACAACGGGCCTTACTGTCAGGTCGATGAGAGCAGACCCCACATATCTTCTTTGGCGATAGGCCATATTCGGCGGATTGCAGCACTGAACATATGCGGCCACCGCATGGGCGTAACGGAACAAATGGCCCTAACGGGGTTGCGTTATGGGCTTTCCGGTCCCTGTTGATCCCGTCTCCACCACATGCGGAAGCCTGCAAGACGACCACGCTGACCGTTGTCGATGATTTTCCCGTGCTGCTAGATACTTTCGCGATAGGCAATTGACTTACTGAATGACATTCAATAGATTCCACCACATTCCTTGTCGTAGCGGTCCTACCTATCAGGTCGTGGACAAAATAATTGTCACACCTTACTCTTTACCCCCTTGAACCTCAGCCAAATGATATGACTGGATGGCACATTTTATATCTGTCAACTTCAGAATATATATTACTTGATATGAAAGTGAATAAGCATATTAACAATATCACTACCTTCTTTTTAAGCATTTTGGTTGATTTTCTGCCATCTTTGAAACAGTTGCAGCGGAATAAGTCCCTCTGAATCAATGTGGGGGTGTGTCAATTATTTTGTCCACGACCCGCCTATCTATGGAGTTTTAACCCTTGCCTTGAAGGAAGAAAACGCGGAACTCGGGGCGCTCAACGACACTACATGAGGTCGGGGACCTAAGGTTAGGGACTTATGTAGGTACGAAGTAGCAATTTATTTATTCAGCCACCCTTAAGCAGTTGGCTGCTAGATGAAGCTATCGCCAATCTATTGATGATACCGGTTGGCTTGGCGGTCTTAAATCTTTATCTAGTGCAAAATTCGATAGCGAAACACCGCGCAGACATTGAAAGGCCAATTCGAAATTAAGACAAGCCACCTCGACGACTCTATGCATCTCAGTGTGTGACCGTTACGGGTCGTGATAATTTCCTCTCACCAAGCAGAGCCGAACAGGTAGCGCTGCGCGGCCTCCACCGCGCGTTTCCCAACCCGCGTTTCCCAACCCGCGATCCTGCCAGGGCCGCCCGAATCCACTCCGGCCGGCGCGTTTATTCCATCTATATCCACCACGCCAGACCCTGCTGGATCCCACGGCCATCCTCAGCAACCAATCCCCCATTCCCACGATTGGTTCGCCAGTTCTGGCACTAATAGAAGCCTTATTGCTCGTGCTTCCATCTACATCTTCGCGTGCCTATCCCCCGCGTCCGCAGACGGCTCTTTTCCTCATTTCCCTGGCCTTGTTCGAGATCACTCGTTCGGTTCATCTCTGATATCTCGCTGAGAGCTGTCGAAGCTGGACGGTTCTCTTCCCCACCTCTTCTCAAACACTCCGTCTTACTTAAGGCAGACTCTGCTGTCAAGGGAAGACTTTTTCCAAGTTCCAAAGCCTTCCTCCGCTTTCTTGTCTTAACCCCGTCTGTACTGAGGCCTAATAAGCCCACCCAACTTACGCCACCCCGATCTAGCCCTATAGTCTCGATCTTGTAGCAGAGTCTTGTTCCTGGACGGACAGGCTCGAAGGGCTTCGGCGCGTCCCCTCGGTTCTTGTCTAGTTTCGCTCCCTCTCCAGCCCTTTTCTTTCTCTCAAGGACCCGGGATGGGCTTAACAAGTTAGGAGACACTGGGTGCGCTTCCGGGCTTTACCTCCTTAGCCAACTATGGTGAACGACCACTTCGCACCGCCGCCCTGTAAGATGCGAAGTCCCATTGTAATTTATTTCTGAAGTGGAATGCGCTAAAAACTAGTCCAAAGCCAACCCTTTGGCTAGATAGTTGCTTTGAGGTCTCCTTGGAGATCATCACTGACAGCAATTGTGGGAGGCTGAGTGTTCACTGTCGATGCTTGATTCTCTACATCAGTGCCCATTACCATGATTAGAGAGAACCCGTAGCCACAATCATCCGTCATCTCTGCTCTTGCTGTGTTGGGGTATAAATATCTATCATGCCATCCATGCTCATAAAAGAGAAGCGAAGGTAGGCGCTCGCAAAATTCCTCCTAAGCCAGACGCCGTAATATGCAGCCATATGATCCATGCCCCTATCTTAGCGCCGATAGAATCTCTTCATGTCTCATCCATCTCCCCTTCTTCGACTAACCTCCCAAGGATGAGGCTCTGGACTACGAGCTCATCGTTGAGACTCCTAATCCTCTTTGGTGGCCGATCCGTCTCTCCTTCTCCTGCGCTCCGGCGCTTTCGTTTTCTAGAAGGCGCTTCCGCGGTACCGGAGCCGAACAATATCCCTTCAGCGTTATGTATGTGATCACCTAGATAGACCCAGTCGAAAGGTTCGCCGCAGGCCTCTCGCTCAAGTAATTTGGCCCTCGCTTCGTCAAGGGTATTTACGCGTACCAGTGACCCGCCCAACACCTGTGCGAGGAATACGTACGGTTGTCGTTTGTCCTCGTTCTTCGTCTTTTTCATCACTAGAAGAATCTGGGTTCCCTCCAGTAACCTGGGGCGTTGACTGATCACCTCTGCTAGCTTAGCGGTAGATGCGTCGTAGGTTAAGAGGTTACGTGAACGAATAGCTTCCCCTAGGACCGCACTCTGGCCTGCACAGAGCAGGTACGATGACCAGTCCACCACCTTCCTCTTAGCTACACAGGTTGTAATCCACCTGGGTGCTAGACAAGGGAGGCCAAGAGCCAGTGCCTGCATGTACTTGACCTTTCGCGAATGGCCATCTGCGATGAGTGCTGCGAAGCCCGTCGTCGGGGAAAGGAGCTTCAACGAGCTTGACACCACAGGGTGTGAAGGATTCGTGGCTGCTGAGAGAGAGTCAAACTCGAAGAGTTCGTTGAAGCCACTCTCTAGTATTCGGCCACCCTGCTGGCGAATCATTTGTTCAATAGAACCTCCCTTCTCGACTCTATCATTGTATTGATCGATGCTCTCCTTTAATTGCCGACTCTGGAATGAGATAGCAAACACCATCCCCTCGAAAATTCCGTGTCTTGAAGTTGACCCTCTTACTGAGTGAGAGTTGACTGCCGACCCGTTGATAGACTTGCGAGAGTTCGAGACCCTGCTGTGATCTACCCGGGATACAGGTGCTGTTGCTGCCGGCGAAGACGGCTTCGCCAACTCGTCTGTTGATATGGAACTGTGTGTGGAGCTCTGCCGTGTTCGGCCCCGAAAGAAACTGGTGGAAAGATTGACGCCTGGGTAGGTCATTTTGGCAAGTGAAGCTCTACCTCGGCGTCGGACCTTGTCTGCTGCCGGAGACGATGCATGTGCCGGTGATGAAGACGGATTCCTGGACGATATAGGTCCTGAAGATGGGAAATGTTGTCTCTTATCCTGCGCATCGTCGCCGCCGGTATTTGGCGTATTTGGTGTGGTACTTGAAGACATGTTCGGAGTGGCAGAAAGTGTCGTCAACGTCGACGTCCTCGTGGCGATTTCGCACGGAGGAGCCGTTGAAGGTAGAGGTGTAGTCATACTGCTCAGCCTGGTTGAACGTCGAGTTGTGCTCCGTTGGGAGGAAGCGAGTATTATGGATGGTGATGACCGCTCCGCAGGCTGACCGGGTGGTAGTGATGAGGGTTGACTACCGCATTCGACCACCCCGGACTGCCTTCCCAACTCTGCAGATCCGGCACCACTGCTGGGAATCTCCGGCATGGATACCAGAGCGCTGTTAGATGTGGCGCTAGAATTTTGATTCAAGATAGCGGCTATTAACCTTGATGGTTGTAAGGAGGGACCTGGCGGGCTCGTTTCGGGTACCATCTCTCTACTCCCCGTTGCAGTGCTAAGCTTCGCGGGTGGACAGCCCATATCCGGCATTTCATCACTATTGACCCTATGGGGGGCCTGATGAATGATTGGAACACTTGACTCCAGAACATCGTTACCCTTAGCCTCACCAGTGCTATGATGCACGTATACAGATTCCGCTCCTACTGCAGGTGGAGGACCATCTTGGGAATCTGCAACGGTTTCCTGTGAGTTGTCCTTCTCCGTCTCGTATCTCCCGCGGGATTGCGGATGATACTCCTCCGTGCCTGAACAGTGAATCTGTTTCGATTTCGTGTTGAAGCGGTTCGTCGACGGTACTTCGACGCTATCGCCCCTTCTTGTATCGCGGGATGGACTGGATGATGTGAGCACCTTGTCAGCTCTGATACGTTTCAGTTTTGCGAGGTGACTGCGGTGTGCCGCTGCTTCTGCGGGATCATAGGAGTCAAATTCATGCTCCTCATACTGGTCTAAGGAGTCTTCAGGCACATTTGAATGTGTATCGTCATCGCGTGAAGACCGATATTCGCTAATAGGTTCTGGTACAGCTCGGCTTAGGTGGATATTGAATTCGTCTGTGACATGGTCCTGGCTCTGTCGCGGAGGATGGTGGTTCACATCAGACGGTCGAGAAGAACGACCAGGGACGGTTGGACTAGACACCAAGGGTTGCGTAGGTGAAGTTCTCAATCCTCTATCTTTCAGAGGCGACGAGATGACGGGATTTGACGAGAAGTTGTTGTGATGGTAGATGTTGGGAGAAGGTCGCGAGGAAGTGGGACTTGCTTTCTTGACTGCCGACGTATATTGCGTTTGTCCGAACAGCTGTGAAGATCCCATTAATTGTTCATTTCCGGACCTTTGGAATAACTTCGGCAGCGTCGCAGGTGTTTCGGGTTGGGGTATGGACTGGAGGCCCAGCGCTCGTCGTCCATGGGACCCGGCTTGCGATCCAGTAGGCAGATCTTCTGAGTCGATGGGAGTTGACTCCTCCAGCGTTTGTTGCGTACGGTTCAAGTCGAACCGTACAGCGCCAGTATCGTCGTCATTTAGGGTCCTATGTTCGTGAGAATCGCTATTGTGCGATGATTGAGACTCATCTTGGTCGTATTGGTCGTAGCTGCGGTCGTGGTTCGACTGCGTAGGAGACTGTGATGACTCCATATTTGGCTTCTTGGAAGGCGGAGGGGGCGACAGGACTTGCGCTGGAACATGTTCCCTTATCGAAGGGCTCGGAGCCCTGGCAGCCTCCGTAGCTTCATGAGCGGTCGACTGTTGAATTGCGACAAGGTGGACGGGCTCATAGGGCAATGAGGAGAGACGCGGCGCCAAATTGAGTTTGTGACGCCGGCGTGGGTTCGAACGCTTTGACAATGTTCTGGCGCCAACAGACGCGTTTGACGCGATTTCCAGGTGCGATTCCTAGGAACCGTATATTTTATCAGTGCCATCCTTGTAAGTTGGCGTCCAGGGTGGCGTCCGGGGTGGCGACATGTTGTGTAACCTACCTCATTGTCCGGTGTAGGGGAACTGCTCAACTTTTTACGACGAGTTAAACACTGGTCAGCACCGCCCAGCTCAGTTCATCGGTAGGGTGGAGACGGCATGTCCAAACCGAGATCCTTTCCGTCCTCCGCGCGCGAGGGACAATTGAGAAAGAATACAGTACGATGCCAAATACTTACCACGCCAATTCCGTGCTCTATCATTAACCTTGCCAAAACGGATTGGCTGTCTTGACTCTCATTGTTGCCTTTGATTGCCTTTTTCTCGGCCAGGGCCACCGATTGAGCGGCCTTCCGAGGTGTCATCGTCGCGTTTTTGCATGATCTTGTCTTGGCAAGAGATTCAAGCGGCTTGAGCAGTATCATGCCATGGCGCATTAGCACTGTAGACGGAGGAGAGTCGATGGAAATAGAGTACAAGTCGGGAAAGTTAAAAGTGAAGGAGGTCCAGAGAAATAAGACGCGCAAGAGTTACACGAAGTCCCGTGACTTCCTTTTGGTACTTTATCTTCTTTGTCAATGGCAGGCAGGTACGAGCCAACCTGTGGGGCCACCTTCATCCCTTCCATACAACCAATTAGGTAACACCTACAGTACAGATAGCGGGTATGTAGACACATCGTAATTTCCCTAACTTCGGCATAAGTCAAACACCCGGTCAACGCACCACCCCCTCAACGCCCCACTCTCAATTCGAGGTCATCCCTAAATCAGTTATTTATTCAAAAATCAATAACTTAACAACTACTTAAGCAATGTACTTCGGATTTTATCGTAATCGCATTATTATGCAATCAGGATCGTTAGTATTATAGTCGCTTTCCTCTTTTTTTTCGTTTTGGGTTTTATTTTGCGGAATAATAAAAGAAAGTTCTTACGCGTTACCCTTTAGCCCGGCCTTTATTTATTTAACGTTTTTTAACCGTACGAATTTTTTATTAGGATTAGCTTTAACTTTTCTTAACTTTTTCGGGCGTACCTTTTTAAGGGCCGAAGTTAATTAGTTGTTAAAATTTTCAAAAACGGTTAATTCGTTATTAAAAAAGTTAAGTATTTTGCTTACCTTACGGAAAAAAAGCCGAGCGGTAGGTTTCCCGAAAGCTAGGTCGAGCTTAATTAAAGCTTTTTTAAGGGTCTTTATATCCTTTAAAGATTTAGGTATATTAAGACCTATAAAAACGATTGGCTCGAGAAAATAGGGTTGTTGCAGGATAACAAACGATTCGGCAACCTGTTACGGCGCTGATCGTCTCTAAAGACTGGGTAAAGTATTCTGTTGTTGCACGAAGGAGAAAGAGGGAACTATTGTCAGATATAGGGGACATCAGTTGTATTGTTGTATTAGGTCCGTTGCAGGTGCTGTTGCACTCATACAACTTTAAGTAGCTTAGCTCCGGAACACATATGGGCCGATCAGTAGGTGACCTTTCCGTATATGGGGTGCGCTACGCACCCCCCAGCTAGCTGACAACTATCTAAAAGGCGTGGTGCGCCTGCTGCTATATAGCGTTATAGTTGCTTAGCTAAGCTGTGACGTTGGTACCGTAACAGTAGCTCCCCCTTTTTAAGATAGTTGTTTTTAACTGCTTATAAAAAAAAGAAACTTTATACCGTAAATGGTCCATCCCGGATTCGAATTATAGGTACCTTGCAATGTGTTGATTTGGTCCATAACGTAAGAAAGCTAGCAAGGTGTACGTGTTACGTAAACGATGTGGGGCCGTTGCCCCGGTGCCGTAGCGTGGTACGGTATATAATACTTATTCCGGAACGGGGTTGGTAATGTCGTTATTTTGTTACCGTTATCGATTTGTACGGGAATTTTATTATTACCTTTACCGTTTTTCGAAAAATAAATATTAGGGTTTCCCTAGGTTCTGATTTACTTTTTTTTCTAGGAACGCCGTATTACCATTATATCTATACCGTAACGCCCTTTTTTCGTTTTCGTTTCGTTATTATTCCACCGCGTTCCGGATACCGTTTTATATTTTTTTTTCCGTTTTCGTTACGATATCTTTTCGAGCGTATATTACCTATATTACGCCCGTACGCGTTAAACGTTGTTATATAGTTTATTTTCGGAACGTTATCCTTAATTATAATTTAATAACTGGCGAACTGCCGGTATTTCCTTACGGTTTTTATTATTGCCGCGATAAATAAGTATATATTTTACGTTAACTATAAAAAGGTTTACGTATTTATAAGTTAAACGTATTATAATAATGTTTTTATATTACCGTAATACGTTCGTTTTATTAACGTTACGTAATTTAGTTAGCGGAAGGTATATAAAGTGATTTCCTGAATTTAAAGATTTTGTTTAAGTAAGTAACCTTTTATTTTAATATCGTCCGGGATACCGATAGTAATCCCGATTTTAACGTAAACGGTAACGAAGTTTATAAGTACGATATTAATTTCCGAATTAAGATTTGTAACGTAGTATTACGTTTATGTACCACTTTTAAGGCGACCGAAAAGATTATCGTTCCGGTTTCGAAATAACGGGCGTTAAGAAAACGGTGAATTTTATTTTATAGTTATAATTACGTCGTTAATGCTATTATTAAAAAAGCCGTCCTTATTATCCCGCTTAGGTAACCGTTTACCGTGTTTTTATATAGGTATATTATTTTCGTTCCGTTAGGAACGCCGTAAGTATATCGTTTTTCGCGCGTTTCGCCGTTACGTTATTAATATATCGTTATTAAAACGACGTTAAGATTGCTGCTTAAAAAAAGGTAATTAAGTACCGCCTGGTTCCCAGTAACGATGGTTATTAATTATAGGCGTTAATTAAGCGTATGTTCCGGGGTAAAGTAATTGCTACCGTTATTTCCGCCTTGGATCTTGCTTAGGCGGCCGTCGATATGGCGACGTTCCTTTTACGTTTCGATAACTTTTAGTTATCGTTAAGTTTTTGCCGCGCCGGTTTTCTTTTCGGGGTTAAATATTGTTATCGTTACGTGGTTAGTATATTAGCGTGCTGTTATTTTGCCGTTTGTTTTATGGTTTTGGTATTTATGATGTTTTGGTATTAGTGGATTTTATGTTCGTGATTTTTTTTCTTTTCTTTTTTTTTAGTTTAGCATAATGTGGCCATTATCGTGGTACCGCCGTAACGTCGGCATAACCAAATTTCTTTACCTTTATTTCGTTTATACCTTGTTATTTTTTGTTAACGTATTATATTTCGGCCGTAGTTACGGCTATATGTTCCTGTAAGGGTTTAAATTAATCGGACGGGCCTGGTTTGTTAAGATTATATTTATGGAATTCCGTTATATCCGAGTTATATTTTCTAAAGTTTTCAGCCGGGTTTTAAGTAAGTTAATAAGGGTAAGGTTATTTAACCTTATATTAAAAACGTCGTTTAATATTTTTAAAATTAAAAATCTTTTTAAAGTATTAGTTAATCTTTTTTTAGCTTTTATTAATCGTAACGATAACGTTTTTCGCGTACGTATTTTATTTTGCGTTAGTCTTTTTTAATTTTAGTAGGTTCGGTTTATAACGTTAAATTAAAAAGGTATAAAAAACTGAGCATAATTTGTAATATGTTAATAATTATATAATAATAATACAGTGATATATTTTTAAAAATAATAAAAGAGTTTATTTATTTATCGTTAAGCTTGTTATTAAGTTTACCTAATTTTATATGATAAGTATTAACTTATATACGTTTTTTTTTTCGTTAAACGTACAGGCGTTAAAACGGTATTAATTAACTTATTTTATATAACGGTTTTATAATTCCGTTATTAAGGCTTTAATTCGTTTAAGGATCCGTTTTAACTTGTCCGCGTAATATATTATTTTGTTAAATTCTTTTTATTACGTTAACGTTTTAAGGGCGTCGGATAGACGTAACGGTTCCGGTTTTATAAACGGGTGGAAGCCGTAATTAGCGAAAAACGGCGAAACGTTAATAATCTTTGATACGTAGTTATTATTAGCGAATTCGGTTAAGGGAAGTTAATTTATTTAATTATCCTAATAAAAAAAGTAATAATTTCGGAAATATTGCTTAATTATTATATTAATTATTTCCGTTTGGTTATCGGTTTACGCATAATACGTAGTCGATATACGAAACGTAATGTTTAGGCGTCGGTTTAATTTTTTTTTAAAAGTAAAAATAGATTACCTATTTCGGTTTAATATTATCGTAATAGGTATATTATATAAGCGGTATATATCAAAAATAAAGGCGTTAATAAAAGTCTTCACCGACGTATCCCTTACGAAAACGAAATGGCGTATTTTCGTAAAGCGGTTAATTATTATAAGGACGTATTTATAAGTTTATCCGAATTTTTCATAAAAGGGGAAAAAGTCGATATAATTTACCGATATATTATTTTATGGGCGGAACAGTACCGGTAAGGGATCGAGGAAACCCGTAAGTAACGTTTTAAACGTTTTAATATGGCGGTAAAATAATAATTTTATACGAACGTAATTATATTTCGAGATAAACGTAATTAATAATAATTTCGCCGTAATAAATCGTAAGTTTTAAAACGTCCGGGATGGCCTACGGGTATTACGTTATGGGTACGGTAAAATATTTAAAGTTTAAAAGCGTCATTATCGGGGATAAATAACTTATCCTTAACGTAAATACGCTTTTATATGGCCTTATAGTTAGTTTTTACGGCTTTAAAAGCTTTACGGAGATTTTGCTTAAAACGTTTATAAACCGGGTCCGTTAACGTAATTAAAATATTATTAACGAACGTAAACGATATGTAAGCAGTGTTAATAAATACGTTTATTAATTGGTTAACGTTTATAATATATATTTTTAAAAAAGTTTTTTATCGGTAAAATAATAGTATTATTTTATATTGGTACGTTATTTTATCGTTATTTATATTACTAAGTCTCGCAAGTTATACGCTAGGCTAGCGAAATAAAGTATTAAGAACGGCAATTTTAATTCCTAGCTTGTAAATTATTTAAAACTGGAAATCGCTAAAAAATTCGGATTAACAGATTTAACGTTAATTTAGAAATTTTGTAATAACGAAATGTTAAAAACGTTTATAATTAATAATACCCTTCATAAATTTTTCGATTTTTTAAAACTCCGGGCGTTATTTTTCGAACGCTTTAATAATTACC
The DNA here is from genome assembly GCA_004154915.1 of Monosporascus ibericus. Classification (NCBI taxonomy): domain Eukaryota; kingdom Fungi; phylum Ascomycota; class Sordariomycetes; order Xylariales; genus Monosporascus; species Monosporascus ibericus. Next base: position 54,796 of record QJNU01000161.1, on the reverse strand, counting down.
AGCAGTTTTTTATTGTAAACTTCGTAATTATATTTTATAAAGTTATATTTAGCTGAAAAGAAAATAACGGGCCGTAATACACCTTACGCGTTATATTATAAAAAAACCTTTTTAACGTTTAATTAAAAATATCGGTGTTTAAAATTATACGGCGTCGGGGATTATAAAAAAGGCGTTTTTAAGTTTTCAAAATGCCATATTTACGTTATTTAAAATTAGCCGGTTTATTTAGCTTTATTTATTAAGGCGGTAAAAAGCTTAATAATTAATAAAAAGTTTTTTATAAACCGGCGATAAAAGTTCGTAAAGCCGAAAAACGTTATAATTCTTTTAATAATCCGGGTTACTTTTATTATTAAATAACTTTAATTTTGTTAAGGTTTATAACGATACTTTTCGTAAAGATTATTAAGCTTAAATATCGTATTTTAATAACGTTAAATTCGTATTTGCGAATATTTATCGTTAGGCCCGCGTTAACGAAGTAACGTAATATTTTTCGGATATAATCTTTATAATTTTTTTTTACTTTTGTTATAAATTAAAACGTTGTTAAAGTAAATTATAATATATTTATTTAAGAAGTTAAATAAGGTATATTTAATATAATATTAAAATAAATTAGGAACGTTTGTTATGTTAAGATTTGTTACGAAATATTCGAATAAGCCGAACCGGGTTATAAAAGTTATTTTTTATTCGTTCCTTAAGGCGATATGTAAGTAATTAAATACCGTAACAATATCGAACTTAATATATATACTCGCCGAATAAAAAACGTTTAAGGTTTTGCGGATTAAAGGGATTAAGTAATAATTTTTTATCATAATATTATTAAGGCTTTAATAATTTACGTAAATATATACGTTATCTTTAAGTTTTTTAATAAGCAAAATCGGGGTTATTATTAAAAAGCTATTAGGACGGATAAAACCCTTTTTTAGCTAGTTGTCGATATATTTCCGTACTGCTAATAATTCGTATAAAAATATAACTTATATTCGATTATATAACCGCGTTTAACTCGGAAATAGCTTGATTTTATAGTTAAAAAATTAATAAGGTGGTAAAATATTAACGTTATTAAGTACGAACGTTTTTGTTAAATCGTAGTATTTAAAAGGAAGTTTTTCCAAAATCTGAGTTATTATTATAGGTAGCTTATTATCTAGGTATTTTTGTATATCTTTTTCGGTTACGCGGTATAATTAAGGCATTTCGGTAATTTAGTTATGAAAAGCCCGTAATTTGGAGGGTATAATATTCGGATTAAAACTATCGTTTTAAATAAGAATGTTACGGAAAACCGCGTTAAACGTTAATAATGTTACTTTATTAACGGAAAGCGGTTATAAAAGGAAGGAAGTAACCTTACGTAAGGTATTTATAAAAGCGATAAATTTTGTTAAAGACATAAAGTTTATTATAACGTTTTTATACCGTAAAACGTTAAAAAGTTAATAACGTAAAAGGAAGGTACCTTAATCGGTATATTAATATTTTAAAAAGGTAAAATAATAAAGGTAAAAGGTATTATTATTAATATTAATAATAATAAAAATTTCGATATCATTTTGCGATTAATATATATAATACCTGCAGTTTAATCGATTAACGGATTATGCTTCAGAAATTAAAGTAATCTGAAAATAATATTAAAACTGTTTAAAAATTATTAATATAAGGTAATTTTTTCCGTATTAAAACTTATTCGGAATTATAACGTATACGCGAAAATAACGGAATTAATTACGATACCGTTTATTAACCGGAATTAATAAGGTCGAGAAATAAGATAAAAAGGAAAGTTATTTTAGTACGTAAAGTTATTATTAATAAATTTTATAAGCGAATATCCGTAATTAACTATAAAGCGTACAGGTAATGTAACGCTGTTAGAAAGTTATAATTAAAACGAAAAAAAAGGATATATTTAAATTTATGAAATATATATATAGGTCGGATTTATTATTATCTTAATAACTTTATAAAAGCTTTTAATTATGATTTATTTTAAAGGTTAATTTTTTTAAAAATTAAAAAAACGCGGTTAACAGTTAAGACCCCAAAAAATAATGCCCTTTTTTTATTAATATATATAAAGGTTTAATCTGTACCGGCGTTATCTTTTCTTCTCGTTTAGGGGTTTATAAAGGCCGTTACTTTTAATGGTTACGGCATCTAGTTATATAAGTTCGGATTCCGAATTGTTATTAAAATTTTACGGTATCGGGACGTTATTACTCAAAAAATTTCTTATATGTTTAAAGAAAACCTGGTTCGCTATATTATTTAAAAGGTCCTTAAAGAATTAAATTTATGCCGTATTATCTTTAAAATTAAGGCGCCGTATTTACAGAACGAATATTTTTTAAAAAACCCCGTTAACTTTCTGTTATAATATGATAATACGTAAAGCTGGCGATTATCGGCTTTAACCGGCCAGGTATATAAAGTCGTTAATAAAGTCGGTAAATAATATAAAACCTTATTTTAAACTTTAAAAGTTTTTATGGGTTTATGCCAGTACGTCGATAATAATATAAATTTGATTTAAAAATAATAGCATATCGTTAACGTTCCGTTATTTATAGGATTACGTTTCGGGGTTTAAGGGTCGTATTATTACCTTATCGATTTTTTTACGTACGCGCAAATAAACGTTACCTTAAAGGTGTTAAGTAACTTATATTATGCGGTTTTTAAGCGTTAAATAAGTGTTTCGATTAATAGCAAGTTTTAAACGTATTAAGGAACGTTAATTAATATATTTGTTTCGGTAAACTATCGAATTCTTAACGTTTTTTTTATATACCGGAAGTTTTAAATTATATAAGCGTTAATTTTTTGCCATACCAAAAAGGGGTTAGCTTACCGGTAAGGCATAATCCGGGCGGGGTTATTACGAAGCCGTTAAAAGTTAGGTCGTAAAAGGCTACGGGTTTAGTTACGGGCTTTCGACGTTATAACGGCATTATTTAAACTTATCGGAATTAACTTCCGGTAATTTTATTAAGGTATTAATAGGCGTTATTAGCTTAATATAAAAAAGTAAATTATTTTAAAACGTTTATTTCGTAATTATTAAACGTTCGTAAAATTATGCGTTTTTAAAAGCGATTTAATTTACCTGTTATAATAATTATTTTACGGTAATTAACCGTTTACGGAATTAATAATTTTCGTATAAAGATTATTTTATTTATTATAAAAATTATTCCGTATTTACGAAACGTTCCCGTAATTCATTTTGTTTTTAATTTAAACGTTTATAATTATTTTCGAAAGTTACGAAAGTATTTCCGAAATTCTTTTGAGGTTATTCGTTAATTTTAAAAAGTCGACCGAAAGGCGTAAAATCGTTTATAAGGTGAGTCGTAACGGTAGCTAAAAGGTGAAATTTATGGAAAAGAATTTGGGAATTTGTAGGTCGCGGCGGCGGCGTTATGCCGCTGCTTTACGCCTGTTCGGGAGCTGGAGTTTTGGCATTTATGGTGCCCTTTGGGGTTGGAATATTAGGTAAAGTTATGGCGAGGTTGCGACGTATTAGCGACGGACCTAGGGTTTTGCGAAATTTAGGTTAAGGCATGGTAATAGTGAATTATTATGAAAGTTTGTTTTAAAGGTGCAATAAATTGTTACGGCGTTGATCGTTTTTAAAAATTGGGTAAAGTATTTTGATATTGTACGAAGGAGAAAGAGGGAACTATCTAAGAGGTGTGGTGCGCCTGCTGTTATATAGCGTTATGGCTGCTTAGCTAAGCCGTGACGTTGGTACCGTAACATAACTGGTACATTTCTCGTACCGTTATTTTTCTTTATATATAGGGTTTTTAAAGCCCTGCTCCGATTAACAGGTTACATTTCCGTAATTTTGAAGCCGTGTTTTATGTATCATGAGACCTTTATAACCTTTTTCCAAGCTGTAGCGAACGTTTATAAGAAATCCGTTTTGTCCGTTATCTTCGAAGACCTTCCGTAATAACGCTTCCGGAACTAATAACGGAACCTGCGCTTTAAAATGGAAAAGATACCTACGTTAAACGGTTACTAGGCGTACGATAAATGTAAAGGTAAGAAGATAATGTAAATTTTATTAATTAGGTAGGTTTATATAAATTCTTTAATGATATAATTATTATAGCCGTCGATAATAAGGAATCTTTATTTTTAAGAGTTAGCAAGGTTCTATAACGGCTAAGGGGTTTAACTAACTATTAAACCTAGTCGTACGGTTTATATTGGCAGTAGTATTATGGGAAATTAAGCAATAAAAGTAAACAATAGTTACGTTTAGTAATAGCAGATTGTTAAAAGTAATCTAAGTAATTAAATTATATTATAAGCTGGTAATTTATCTAAGCTATAAGGAGTAACGAAAGTATATATCCTTTTTTTAACTTTTAATAATTCCGTTAAATCCTTCCTGATTATTGTTCTTTTTGTGATTAGTAATAATCTCAATCCCTGAGGTCATTTTTGATCACCAGATTTATCGTAATTACTAGTTACGTAACCGGGTTTTGTCGGGATTTATGTTTTGTTTTCTCCCACCGTTTTTGGAAAAGCTAAGCCTTGTTAAGTTATAATACGATTTTTCCTTTTCTAGGATCTTTGTCCTTAAAGATTAATTTATTTCTTTTCGAATTTTCGTAAGTAACTTCCTTTCCTTAATTTTATTTTCTGGTATCGTTCGGTATCTAACATATTTAATCGAATTAAGAAGTTTCGTCGCAAATCTCGTTTTTCTACCGTTCGTCGTATTAATTTTGTAAAAGCTTTTAACGAGTTTGGGTTTGAAATTATGCCTTATTTTTACTGTTTTTCAAAAAGGATCCAATATAAGATAATAGAAAACGTGTCGCATTATAAGGAATATGTTTCTCGAGGTCGTTCCTGTAATGGTACCGGCGTAGCGCTTTTTTCCTTTTAAAATATTCGTCGCGAATATTAACGCCTTAAACGGGAAGAAATGCTTACGGAAAAACGGGTTTTGGAACTTCAGAAACGTTAGCTAAAGATTTAGCGTCGTTATTAAAAGGAGATAAACGAAGCTTTAGTTTGTTTAATTCGGCTACGTAAATAAAAGGCTTTAACGCGTTTAAAAGGTATTATCATAGTTTAATGTGAGCTTCAATCGTTAAATAAGTTGGAAAAGCAAGAAAGGCGTAAGTAAGCTGAATTAAAGGTTAACGCGGTTATGCTGGCGTAAGCTCCTGGTTCGGTAAACTGGTCGGGTATCGAAAATACCGATTGGTCCGTTATTAACAATATTAATTAAGGTGCTTTTGGTAATTCCGGCGTTATTGATAAAAACTCCTTAATAGGCGCTAGGCGTTTATAAGATTTTTAGCGAGTTCCTAGGTGTTTTCGGAGTTTAGGTAATTTTTCTATTTAATCAGGTACTCGGTAAGTCCATTCTTTTTGCGTATATCTATAATTCTTTCTACTTCGTATATCGGTATATCTTTTTCTGCTTTTTCTTTGCATCCTGTATTAACTTTAATGGTATTTGCTGTTAATTCGAGTAAGGAAACGTAAAAAACTGAATAAAGTTTAACCTTAAGTGGTAGTTCTAATTGGTAATTATTTTTTAAAATTTTCTTAATAATTTTATATCGGCCGATATACTTAAAGTCGAGTTTTTTATTTGGTCGTTTGGTTTGGATATTTTTGGTAGCTAAGTAAACCATTTCCTCCTTTTAGAAGGTTAATCCTTTTAACCTTTTTTAGTTATAGTATTTCTTTATTTAGTTACGTACGAATTTAAATTCTATTTTTATTGCCGTATTGTTATAACCTAACAGTCTTGGCTGTAATACACACGGTCGGACCTCTAGAACTTCAGCCCCAACCTAAACTCAGAGATCACGTGACTAGCTTAAAAAGCTCAATAGCCCCTATTGGCCCAAAGCTCTTAAGCCAGTCGAGCTACGAAGAAGCTCAAAGGGACTTAAAGAGACTTAATTAGCAAAGAAGACTTAAACCGCTTAAATACCTTAAGCCAAGATGAGGATATATACATTCGTTATTACCGTAACCTAGATAAACCATTAGCTTATAATATAACTTGGTTACCTAAATCACCTTTAATAATTTGCTATTATTAAACGTAACTATTAAACGTATTATTACTTAGTTTTTTATAATATTATTACTAATATAAACCGTACGATTAGGTTTAATAATTGGTTAAGCCTTTTAACCGTTATACGTTATAAGCTTTTATTTAATAATATTATTAAACTTTAGGTAATATTATTAACATTATATCTTTTAATAAGCAACCCGCCTTTAAGAAAACCTTCCAGGTACCCGAGGATAACCTTATGAATTCCGATAACGAAAAAACTTAACTTGGACTTTTTTAAAAAAAGGCCTTACGACGACTTAATTAGTTAATTAATACGGTTACTTAGCTTATTAATAACAAGATCGAGCTTATTAATACCCTTAAAAAATTCGTAAGTAACTAAAAGCCTAAAAAGTTAAGCTAGCAAGATAAGTAAGCATAAAGCAGCCCGATTAACCGGATCAGCCAGCTTAATTAACATTACCTATTTAAACAGCTTACGGCAAAAAAGCCGGAAAAGTTCTGAAGCTTATTAAACTTACCTTTTTCGACGGAACTACTATTAAGTTATAACAATTCCTTACGGAATGTCGTACTTACTTCGAATATTTCCCCATTAAACTCGTAACGTTTACCTTTCGAATTTAGTTCGCTATAGGATAATTAACCGGAAACGCGGCCATTTGGTTTAAGCCTATCTTTCGCAAATGGGTTACTAAACCCCCTTAATAAAAATCCGCAAAGACCACAATTTTACAGGAACAGGGGTTCCTGTCTTGGAGAGACCGACCTTTAGGGCCTGGCTCGTGCCCGTCACGGGTAAACCTCGGGGGAAGGGCTTGGCTCTCAAAGTGATCTGGTTGATCTGGATGATCTGAGACCAGATCACACAGATCACACAGATCCACGACATACTCACTTTAAGGAATGAGGATATATATGACCCGGTCTTCCATGTAAATAGCACTTATTTAGTTTCGCTTTTTAGCTATTAATTTAAACTTTTAACTGGAAGTAATTATACCGTTTTTTAATTAAGAGAAAAATCTTTAAATCTTTTTAACGAATAAAACCCTTAATAAATTATTCCTTACCTTATTATTACTTACAAATCGAAACCTTATTTCAGATATTATTTATACTTCTAGGTAAATATATAATAAGTTCGTTATATTTTGATAATTCCTTAATTAATAGCTAACGGATGATTTTAAGTTTAATTAAATATAAGCTTTCTTAAACTTAATAAATACGATATTATAAAACAACGTTTAAAAAATAAATAATATATCCGATTACCGTTATAAGTTAATAAGGGATTAATAACTAAATTAAATAATTTACTTTTTATCGAAAAAGTTTTTTAATTAATTAATAATATTATACCTTTTATAACCCGTAATAAAGGAAAACCTTTTTTTTCTTAAATCCAGTAATTAACCCCGGTTTTAAAGGATGTTATTAAGGTTTAGAAAAATTCAAAAAAAAAAGAAAAGCTAGTAATCCAGAAACTTTAAGGCCTAAAAGGAAAAAAAGAAAAAGCTTTTTCTTAAGGAGAAAATAAAGATTTTGTTACGTAAAATCCAAACCTTAAAAAAATAAAAAGGAAAGACCTTAACTTCTTAAAAAAAAATATAACTTAACTTACCTAAGGAATAAAGGAAAAAACCTTAGTATTTTTATTATTCGGCCCTAATCGGTATCGCGAAATTATTATTTTACCTTTTAGTTATTACGAAATGCCGGAAATTAAAGGTTATAAGTTAATTACCTTAAAACCCTATAACGGAATTATAAATATAATTTTTTTTCCGTTTAAATTAGAATTTACCTTAAGTTTTATTAAAGCTTTTTAACAAAAGATTATTAAAAGATAATAGCCATTTCCCAGCTACTTATTGGACGAGTTTTCCTATAATTCGAGCTTATTATAAAAAATTATCTGGAGAATTACCTTAAGGAATCTTTAAATATTACTAATTACATTTTTAACGATTACCGTTATTTCGAAAACCGAATACAAACTATATTTAAAAACCTAAATAAAAAATAGTACGTAATAAAATAATTATACCTTTTCCGCCAAACTAAGTCGGTTGCAGAATATATAACGGAATTTAACCGCTTAACCGTAATTTCCAATTTATTCGAAAGCGCATTATTTTATCTTTTTTACGATAACTTAAGTTTTTAAGTTAAAGATAAGATATATATGGTACCCAAAATAAGATCCTTTAAGAAATATACCGATAAAATAATTATCGCTAATTAACGCACCTTTAATCGGTACTTCGAAAAAAAAAGGAATTAATAAACGAAATAACAATAAAAGTTTTAATAGCCGAATTACGAAAAATAAGGGTAAACCTTAAAAAAACAAGTATTATTTTAAAAAAGCCTTAAAAAGATAAGTTCAATATTGAATATTTTAATTATGGCAAAAAGGGACATTTTAAAAGCAAATGTTACTTCTCTGCAAAAAGGAACTTTAAAAAGGGAAGGATTCCTTAACCTTAAAAGAAAGCCAAAACGGTTAAATAAAAAACCGACAGTAAGGTAAAAAAGGAAAAAATGAAGTTAATTTAACTTTTTTTCAGCCAGAATTTATTATTACCATTATTATTTAGATCCAAAACGATATCTTAAAGTATAAAAATTACCCTATTTATTAAAACTTTAAGGTTAAGGCTTATAAGTATTACCCCGGATAAATAATCTCCAGGATAGCCATAAAGTTAAGGTATTTTTGCCATCTTAATATATTTTAATATAAAATGTATAACGAAAATGGTTAGTTCCGACTTAACGTTAATAACTACGGATAGTTATCCCCGGAGCTTTGCGAGCTCCTTAAATGCATAATATATCCTAAACCTCGAAAAAGTTAGCATAAATCGTTATATTTTATTGCTTGTTATATCGACGATTATCTCATTTATCTTAAAGCTAAAAAAAAATTATAACTTTTGGCCTAGATGGAACGAAAAGATACTTACCGAACCAGATAACGAATGTAAATATATAAAAACTCCCCGATAACCAAAATACCCTAAATTTTATTATTTACATCCCGAATTAAAATAAAACTAAAAGGCCATATCGCAAGGATATTTATGTTATTTTTTAATATTTTGCATTTAATACGAACTCCTGGATATGGGAATACCTTTTTCGGAAATCTACATTTCTGACCCCATAACTCGAAAAATACAAAGTTAAAAATCGAACCCGAAAAGAACAGTTATTTCCGAATAGAAATATAGCAAGAAAATATAATTTAAATATAAAAACGATTAATGTATTAAGTACGTTATTCGAAAGGCGTACGGAATGGAGACTTTTTTAAGCTGGATATTATTATAAGTTAAAAAACGCCAGAGGCTTTCGAAAGTAAGGTATCGAAAAGCCCTAACTTATAAGACCTTATATAAGGCAATAAAAGGACTACGTAACCAGATCGAAATTCCACTTTAATATAAAAATAATATATTTAAAATCATAATCGACTTAAGGGCCGAAAGTAACTTTATTCTTTCCGTAACGGTAAGGAATATTAGATTCCTTAAAGGTATAAGCTGAAATCCTACAAGTTACGTATAGTAAACGGAAGCCTGTTCAAGTACGAAAACGGACGAGTTTTGCAAGAATCGGAAAAATTTCCCGTTTGGGTTTAAAGATATTAAAAACGAATCTTGTTAGATATTGCTGATATTTTCGGATATAACATTATCCTGGGAATATTATAGTTTAAGTCCAGCAACTTATATATTAATTAAAAACACCAAATACTTTTTTAAAAAGGTAATAAAAAACCACCTAAAAAGAACGAATAGGAAATCTGTTACGTTATTAAAAAGGTATAAATACTAAATCAAGCCGGAATTGTACCACTTAAGTATCGAAGATTTAAGAAATTATTCAAAAATAAAGAAAACTATAAGTTATTACCATATAATTAATAGGATTACCGAATACCTATTAAAAAAATATCATCCTAAATTTTATAAAATTTATTACATAAATTCTAAAAAGTTAAAAACCTTATGGAAAACCATTTAATTCGATTTAAAAAAAGGATATATTCGACCTTTTAACTCTTTTATTAAATACCCCGTTCTTATAATACCAAAAATCAAAAACGGAAGGCAAAGAGTTAACGAAAACGGAAACCTAATCTTTAAAAAAATCATCGATTATAAACAACTTAACGACATTACAATTAAAAATGAATACTTTTTAACCTTTATAAATATATTTAAAAAAGAACGCTAACAAAGTTAAATAATTTACTGCACTTAACCTATAAAACGGTTATTACCGTATCAAAATAACTTAAGAAAAAGAATAAAAAACGGCATTTAAAACGATATATAAACTTTACGAATACCGAATAATGCCTATAAAATTTATTAATGTTCCCGCCAGCTTTTAACGCCTGGTTATAACCACCTTACGATAATATCTGGATAAGTTTATATTCGTTTACCTCGACAACATTCTTATTTATTCCGAAACTTTAAAAAAGTACAAATAACATATAGCTTAAATACTTAGGACCCTAAATAAGGCAAATATTTAAATTAACCTAGCCAAAAACGTATAATATACGCAAAAGCTAGACTTTCTGGGATATATATTTACCTCCGGCCAAATTAAAATTTCACGCTTTAAAATAAAAGCAGTTAAGCATTAGCCCATTTTTAATAAGGTAACCATTACTAACATCCGGTAAATTTTAGGATTTACGAGATACGTACGAGGCCTAATTAAAAAATACGGGGATATAATTAAATTATTAACGAAACTTATTACCAAAAAATACGTTAATAAAAAGTTTAAGCTTTTAAAAAACGTAAAGAAAACGTTCCAAATCTTAAAAGATATAATTATTAATGGACCCATAATAAAATTACTTAACATAAATAAGAAAAAATACCTAAAGATAAACGCCTTAAATTACGTATTAAATACCGTTCTAAAATAACTAAAGGATAATAACAAATAATACTTAATAATTTATTACTTAAAGGTATTCCGAAATGCAGAACTTAAATACCCGATTTACAACATAAAAAAAAAAGAAGTTTAATAATTAAAAGGATAGCTAAAAAGCTAGCTGCTATACTATGGCAAAATTTATATTCCTAAGAATTAACAGGAACAATTCGTAAAGGAATTTTACGAAGACCTATTGAATGAATATTAAGGAATTTTCAAAACCATTTAACGGTTACAGGAAAAGTACAACTTCCCAGAACTACGCCGGATAATTAAAAAAGTTATCAAAAATTGCAATATTTATAATAAAGCCAAAGCAGTATACCATAAACCTTATAGACTGTTATAACCTACCGATATTTTTAACAAAATATGGAACGCCATAATTTAGGATTTTATTATTAACTTTCCTTTATTTAAAAACCTAATTACTAAAGTCGAATACGACGGAATCTAGGTAATTGTTAATAAACTTACTAAATATGGGTGTTTCCTACCTTTTAAAGGAACCGTAACGGCAGAGTAATTAACCTATATAGTTATCCGATATTACTTCGACAAATACGGAATATTAAAAGAGATTATTTTTAACTGAGATAAGTTTTTTATATTTAAATTTGGTACCAGCTTTTTTAAATAAATAAATGCTAAGCTTAAGTTTTTAATAACTTATCACCTTTAAATAAATTGTTAAACGAAACGATTAAACCAAACCCTGGAATAATACCTCTGAAACTATATTAATTACCAGTAAAATAATTAGGTAAAGTTATTACCATTAGCATAAATAACTTATAATACGTTTATTAACAAAAATATGGGTATTTTCCCCTATATAGCTATATACGGATATAAGGTAATAACCTAACGATTAAAATAATTAATATATAAAACTTCCGTAATTATCATTATAATTCCCTAAACAAAAATAATGGTAATTAAAATTAAGACGATATAATTTCGCTTATAAACTAAGTTGCGTTTTTTCTAACAAAAAATGGCCTAATATTATAATTAAAAAAATTAAGGGATTAATTTTAGCGAAAGGAGATAAAGTTTACTTATTACGTTAAAAGCAAAACGTAACGTCGAACATTTCATAAATTAAAACTAAAAAGCTTAATAATAAGCTTAATTTTAAGAAATTTGGGCCGTTTAAAATTGATAAAGATATTTCCAAAATCAATTACCTATTATTATTACCTAAGATAATAAAGATATACCCTGTTTTCCATATTTCCTTGCTTAAATTAGCACCTAAAAACGCCCCGTTAAAAATAAGCCTGGAAATCGAAAGGAACGATAATAAGTACGAAGTCGAAAAGATATTGGATTTTAAAATGATTAAAAACAAGATTTAGTACCTAGTTAAGTAGGAAGGATATTTATACGAAGAAAATATTTGGGAATTACTTAATTACTTAACGAATACGATGAACCTGATTAAGACGTTTTACCGGCAGAATCCTAACCGACAGTTTTTAACGCGGCTAAGGTCGTAGGCGATAAAGGTCCCCCGCTTAAATCCAACCTTACGGCGTTCCAGTCGAACAAAGTAAACGCTTCCGCCATGGCGTTTATTTCGGAAGCAAGTTGCGCCTGCTTGGCCTTCATACGACGTTACTTTTTTTCTATTTTTTTCGTTTTTTTTTAATTAATCCAATTCCAAATCCTTTCTTAATAACCTTACCGCTCTTTTCTTAAGAAGGTCCTGCTAAAAGCGTAACCGCTTTAATCTTTTAATAAATTTTAGTAACTTTTCGTTTTGTTTACGACGCTTTTTTTTTACAGCTTCCTAGTACGCTAAAAATTTGTCCTTTAGGGTACGTTACTTTTTTTATAACCGTTCTTACGTTTCGTTTATCTTTTTAAGGGAATTTATAGTTAAAACGTTATAAAAGGGACGTTAACAACAAGTGCAATAATTACAGTATAAAAATTCGGGGACGTAAAAGTAATTAGCTTTACTAAGCCGAACATAATTAAAATAAGAAAAGGCCTTAATGCCAAACTTTTTAATTAAATCAGTACGAATGTTGCGAGAATCGCGTTAATTTAAACGAGGCTTTTTTCTTTTTCTTTTTTTTTTTTAAATACGACCTGTTATAATAAAGTCTGCTAAAAGGTTCTTAGAAAAACTTTTTCTAACAAAAACAAAGGTAACCATTTACGGTTCTTATCTTTAAAATAAAGATCTTTAAAAAGGGGAAATAGTGTTACAGGAATAGGGGTTCCTATTTTAGAGAGACCGACTTTTAAGGTCTGGCTCGTGCCCGTTACGGGTAAACCTCGGGGGAAGGGCTTGGCTTTTAAAATGATCTGGTTAATCTGGATAATTTAAAACTAAATTACATAAATCATATAAATCCACGACATACTTACTCTAAGGAATAAGGATATATATGACCCGGTTTTTTATATAAATAATACCTATTTAGTTTCGCTTTTTAACTATTAATCTAAGCTTTTAATTGGAGGCAACTGTACCGTTCTCTAATTGAGGGAAGAGTCTTTAAATCTCTTTAACGAATAAGACCCCTAGTGAATCATTCCTCGCCCTATTGTTACCTGCAAATCGAGACCCCATTTCGGATACTGCTCATACTTCCAGGTGGATGTATGACAGGTTCGTTACACACAAATATCTACAGCGATTACGAAAGATTTAAAAAAGAATTGAAAAAGGTATTCGGAATAATAAACGAAAAATTTAAGGCTAAGAAAAAAATTAAGGATTTAAAGCAGAAAGGATTAGCTTTCGGATACGGTAATTCCTTTAGTTAATTAGCTTCGAAAATTAATTAAGGATAAAAAGTATTAATGGCCATATTCTTTAACGGCTTAAAAAAGGAGGTATAAAGAGAATTATTTAAGGATAAACGTCCCGAAAGGTTGGTGGATTATATCGCCATGGTAATTAAAATCGACGATCAATAATACGCCTGGAAAATTCGATACTTTAAGGACCGATAAAATAATAAGTTAAAATATCTCCTTAATAGTAACATACCATAAGGAATTAATACGTTCTATAAAACGGTATTAAGATTTATGAAATTAAGCGTAATATAATAACGCAACCTACGTACTATTAAATATTTTAATTATAACAAGATGGGATATAAGGGTTATTAATATAATGTACTTAAGAAGTTACAATAAAATACCTGGATATTAATTCCTTAAGGATTTTTTCGAAATAACTAAGAAAACGATAATATGTTAATTAATAGAATTAAGATTAGAGATAACCATAACCCCTTTAAGAAAATATAACAGGGATTATAAAAAATTAATAAGCTATCTTAAATAGTTATTTAAAAATAATAAACCTTTACCATAGGATTTATAATAACCTAATAACTAAAGGAACACGACGGATGGAAGGAGCTTTTAAAGGATAAGTTACTTTCCCGTTCCCAAAAGAAACGGCGATAACGGTACGAACAGTTGGAACTAAACGCATGGATTAAGGAATACTAAGGTTAGGATAAGAACCTACTATTAAAATAACCAAACCGATACAGGACACTTTATGTTATCCAGTATAAGCATACCTATTATCAGAAACATATAAAAGGAAAACGGTATATTAAGATACGATTTACGCGAATATATAACCAAAGATTCGATTTCTATAATTAAACCGAAAAAGACCTAAAGAACTAACGATAATACAAATATTTAAAAACGTTTATTTCGGAAAATACCATTAATATTATGACGGCAATAACGAATTGGCCCAAAAGAAAAAGTTGCCTTAACGAAGACCTTATATGCCATTACGGCTGGTATGATTATAAGATAAAAAAAGAATGGATTTATTAAATAATTATAAAGGTATTTTTGGAAATAATTAATAACTTAAATTTCCGATTAACCTTTACGGATAACCCGGATAAACAATGAGAAATTAAATACGAAATAAAGAAAAAAAACGAAAAAATAAAGCAATATAACGTTTAATTTTAAGCACGATAAAAGGGATAAGGAATTTTCGAACCAAAGTACATTACTAAAAAAGATTTCCAAATACAGGTCCTTTTACTTAAAGCTACTTTACGCAGATAAAAAGGATAACTAAAGCAATTAAAGGCCCTTAATGCATAAAATCAAAAACGCATTAAGGTGTTAAAGAACGAGTTAAAAAACGAACGCCATCTGTAAGAAAGCTGCAAAATGGTAAGACCCGAAAAAGCTAGCAGAAGCTTCTTAAAAGGGCTTTAAACCCGACGATAGGAATTAAAAACGACCTTATTACCCTATAAATACAAATTAGGACATATTAATTTACCACATTTATGGATTACGGAATAACAGAAAGTAATTATATTACGCCGGATATGGTTAACCGATTTCGATTATTATGGATAAAAAAGATGGAACTTTATATTACCGAAAACGTAAAAGGTTAAGTATTTACCTACGATAACGGAAAGATCAACCGCAAGATTAATCACTTCAAGATCTTCGTTAACGGACAAAACCAGACAATAAACTTCGATATTATTCCGATAGGGAATTACGATATAATCCTCGGAAAACCATAGTTATATTAATATAATCCCTTAATCGATTAAATAATTAACTGGGTAAAATTCATTTTATATCTATTCGATAAAAAGAAATAAAATATTAAAAGAATTTAATATTCGATCGAAAATAGTAACGAATATAAGTATAAAGATACGATAAAAACCTTACTACTTATAAAAACAAAACATAAGAAAAAATAAAGGTACCATAAAAAATAAAACGTATTATTATTATTATTAAAATAAAGTTACGAAAGATAAACGATTACTTATAATATTAACCCTTAAAGTCAGAAACTATAATTAACGTATTTTTGTAATATTATAAATATAAACGATTATTTCGTAAGAAATTTAAAACGAAACTATTAGAATATAATAAATAAGACCATAAGATAATTCTTAAGGAAAAAATATCGATCAGATTTTATTTAATATATAATTTTAACGAAATAAAGTTATAGGTATTACGTAAATACCTTAAAGATAAATTTCGGAAAAGTTACATATAATATTTTAATTTATTAACCGGAGACCTTATATTTTTCGTATTAAAAAAACGGGAAATTACGCTTAATTATTAATTATAAATAATTAAATAATATTACGGTTAAAAACAAAATACCGTTACTTTTAATTAATAAAATAAAGTTTTATTTTTAGGAAATTAATTAATTTATAAGCCTAGATTTTAAAAAAGGTTATAATTAAATTCGCATTAAGTTAGTATACGAATAGAAAACAATTTTTAAAACGAAATACGGACTTTTTAAATATTTCGTTATACTTTTCGGATTTACGAACGTACTAGCAACCTTTTAGCGAATAATTAATTATATACTTAAGGAATATTTAAATATTTTCGTTATTTGTTACTTCGACGACATTCTCATTTATTCGAAAAATAAAAAGAAATATATAGGATACGTTTATACAATTTTTTAAGCCTTATAAAACGTTAATTTCTTAATTAATAATAAAAAAGGCCAGTTTTATACGTAAAAAGTAAAATTTTTAAAATATATTATTACCTTAAGATACATTAAGATAAACTTTAAGAAAATCGTTATAATACAAAAGTGGAAAACGCTTATTATAATTAAAAAAATGCAAACCTTTTTTAAATTTATTAATTATTATAGAAAGTTTATTCGAAACTTTAATAAAATAATTATACCATTATCTAACTTAACGAAAAAAGGAAATAAGTTTTTTTAAATATTAAAAACGGAAATAACTTTTTAAAAGATTAAAGATGCAATTATTAACAAGCCAGTATTAATTGTATATAACTTAAACCTCTTAATTAAGCTTAAAACCAACGTTTTGGATTACGTTTTAGGCGTAATAGCAGGATACTACGACGATTAAGGCTACCTATATTTTATGGCCTTTTACTTTTATAAATTAAAAAAAAGTAAAGTTAAATTATATTATTCCCGATAAAAAATTTATAATTATCGTTAAGGCCTTTCAAGAATTCAGATATTACCTTAAAGGAAACTTTTATTAAATTAAGGTATATACCGATTATAAAAACTTTACCCGTTTTACTACCACCAAAGAACTTATAAAATAATAATTACGTTATGCCAAAACGTTAACAAAATACGGCTTTATTATTATTTATTAAAAAGGATTAAAAAATAATAAAGTAAACGTATTTAGCTAGAAATTAAACTTTAAAAAAAAGGTAATTAAGGTTAATTATTAAATTTTCGATATTAAGTTAAAAAAATACCTGTAATTACGATAAATAGCAATAATTAAAGCAGCATCTTTTAACTTATATTAAAAAATTTAGGAATATAACGATAATTTACCTGAAAACCAAAAAATGGAAAAAATATAAATATTAAAAAGATATTAAAAAAATAGTAATACGAAACATATACGAATATTAGTTACATAAATACCTAGGGATCCATTAAACCTTAAAATAGTTATAACGTATTTATTATTCTCTTAAAATAAAATTAATAATAAAAGAAATATAATAATAATATTATATTTATAAATAAAGCAAAAATACGACGACATAAACTATACGGAAAATTATAATTATTACCAGTCGTAAAGTAACTATAAAATTTAGTAATTTTTAATTTTATTACTAAGCTTCCATTTTTAAAAAATTTAGTTACGGGTATATATTACGATCGTATTTTTATAATCGTTAACCGATTTATAAAATTCTCTTATTTTTTATCATATAATAAGGATATAAACGTAAAATAACTGGCCTATATTTTTTAAAAACATATTTTAAAAGTATACGGATTATTAACGGAAATTATTTTAAATAAGGGAATAATATTTACTTTAAAATTTTGGTAAGGATTTATGGCTTAATTAAACCTAAATTATAAATTATCTAACGTATTTAAACCTTAAATAAATAAATAAATAAATAAATAAAAAGAATTAATTAAATATTAAAAACTTACTTACGATGCTATATTAATTACGAATAAAACGATTAAGTTTAAAAGTTACCTATCGCATAGCTAACTTATAATACCAGTTATTACGAAAACATTAAAACAACTTTAGCAAACGTTAACTTTAGCTTTATACTTAAAATTTACAAAAATATACGTAAAGGCTTTATTAACGTTAAAATAATCTTTATATTAAAATAACTTAAATAATTACATACAAAAATAAGAACCGAATTTAAATTCGTACGTAATTAAATTAAAAAGTATTATAACTAAAAAAGATTAAAAAATTAACTTTTTAAAAAAACGAGATAGTTTAGTTAATTACTAAAAACATTTAAATTAAACGATTAAATAAAAAACTTAACTTTAAATATATCGGCCTATATAAAATTATTTTAAAAAAGTCTTAAAAATAATTACTAATTAAAACTACCCCTTAAAGTTAAATTTTATCTAATCTTTTACGTTTCCTTACTTAAATTAATAACAAACATTATTAAAGTCGATATAATATATTAAAAAAAGGTAAAAGAAGATATATTAATATATAAAATAAAGAAAATCTTAAATATATGCAAAAAAAACGGATTTACCTAATACCTAATTAAATAAAAGAATTACCTAAATTCCGAAAATACTTAAAAACCTGCCAAAAGTTTTATAAACGCCTAACGCTTATTAAAAAGCTTTTATTAATGACAACGGACATACCTTAATTAATAGTTAACTAATTAATAAGATCAGGCTAATCGACCGGATCTGCGACCTGGCCTAATGTAACCGCGGCAACCGCCGCCTTTAACCGTTCTTGCTCTTTTTTTAAACGTTCGAACTTTTCCATAACTTCCGTACCTTAAACCCCGTAACAGAACATCTTAACGCTGCGGGAACGAAAAAGTTTTTTCTATTTATACAAACGAATTAACCGATTAAACAGTTCGGATAAATGTTATTATAACTTAAGCAACTTCTTTTTTAACTATACGTTCCGTTAATTTTAATCGAGCCTTTTTTGCGATAAGCTTATTATATTCCAGTTCCGAAAAACCAAATAAATTATAAAAACTCCCGTACTTAATATAACGCGTATACTTCCCGGAATTATAATGCGCTTTGCAAACCTTATTTTCAGATTTGCAATAAAAATAAGAAAACTTCGACGACATGGTAAAACTAAAACGATCGATATGTTTTAAAAAAACAAGAACGTTAATACGCTAATAAAAACGACATTTTTTAATTTAACCCGATATCATAAGTAAAAAAAAGGAAAAATTACTTATTAAAATTAATAAATAAACAAATTAATATTTAAGGGTAAAGATTTTAAAGGGGGGAAATCGTATTATAACTTAACGGTTTTAGCTATAATACATACAATCGGACCTCCAAAACTTCAGCCCCGACCTAAGCTTAAAAATTACGTAGCTAGCTTAAAAAGCTTAACAGCTTTTATTAGCCTAAAGTTCTTAAATTAATCGAACCATGAAAGAGCTTAAAGGAATTTAAAGGGACTTAATTAGCAAAAAAGGCTTAAGCCGCTTAAATACCTTAAGCCAAGATAAGGATATATATATTCGTTATTACCGTAACCTAGATAAACCACCAGCTGGTAATATAACTTAGTTACCCAAATTACCTTTAACAATGTGCTATTACCAGACGTAACTATTAAACGTATCATTGCTTAGTTTCCTACGACATTACTGCCAACATAAACCGTACGACTAGGTTTAATAGTTGGTTAAACCCCTTAGCCGTTACACGTATGTAATTATTTAAATTGTTTTACTATAAGGATTACTTTAATGTTAACAAGGCCTTCGCGTATATCTTTGTAAACTTTTAGTATAAACTTAAAATTAGCGTTTGCTGGAATCGTTTTAATGCTTTTATAGTAACTAGTGTTGTAGGCTAATTAGGTAACGGGTAATATTTGTGCCTAATTGTTTTATTCGTGATTAATATAGCATTATAAGTAAGTTTCCAGTATTTGATTAGTTCTTTCCGTTTATCCGTTTATTTGGAGTTTAAATGCGTTGGATAGTTTATGATTTAGGCCTAATTATACCATTAATCCTTGCTAGAATTTCGAAATAAATGTTATTTTTTTATTTAAAATAATTTCCGTTAATAATCCAGATATTCTTAAGATATATCTTAAAAAGATATAGGCTCATTATTCTACATTTATGTTCTCGTTATATGGTAAAAAGTAGGAAAATTTGGTAAATCGGTTAACGATTACAAAAATGCTGTCGTAATATATGCCCGCAATTGGGTTTTCTGAAAGTAGAAGCTTAATAATAAAATCGAAAGTTATTAAATCTTATGGTTACTTTGCGATTAGTAATAGCTGTAATTTTCCGTATGATTTGTGTCGTCGAGTCTTTACCTTATTACAGATATGACATTATTATCGTATTTTCTTTATTATTGATTTCACTTTAAAAAAGTAATAGGTACGTTATAATCGTTTTAAGGTTTTATGGACCCCTGGGTGTCCGTATAATTAGTATTCGTATATGTTTCGTATTAGTATTTTCTAATATTCTTTTAGAATTTATATTTTTTTCATTTTCTAGTCCTTAAGTATGTTATCGTTGTATTCTTGGATTTTTAATATAAATCGGGGGGTGTTACTTTGATTGTTGCTATTTATTGTGGTTGTAAGTATCCTTTTAGCGTAATGTCGAAAATCTGATAATTAACCTTAATTACTTTTTTTCAAGGTCCGGTTTTCGACTTAATACGTTTGCTTTGCCGTTTTCTGATCCCTTTTAGTAAATGATAATAAAGTTATATTTTGTTAACTTTTCAGCGTAACGTAATTATCGTCCTGTAAGTTCTTTGGTAGTAATAAAACGGGTAAGGTTTTTATAATCGGTATATACCTTAACCTAATAAAAGTTTCCTTTAAGGTAATATTTAAATTTTCGAAAAGCCTTAATAATAACTATAAATCTTTTATTAGGAATACCGCAATTTAATTTTATTCCTTTAACTTGTAAAAGTAAAAGGCGATAAGATATAAATTACCTAATCGTTATGATATCCTGTTATTACGTTTAAAGCGTAATACGAAACGTCGGTTTTAAGTTTAATTAAGTAACTTAGGTCGTATATAATTAATATTAGCTTGCTGGTAATCGTATCTTTAAATTTTTAAAAAGCGGTTTTTGTTTTATTATTTAAAGCAACTTAATTTTCTTTTCCGTTAAATTGGATAATGGTATAGCTATTTTGCTAAAGTTCCGAATAAACTTTTTATAATAATTAACGAATCCGAAAAAGTTTGTACTTTTTTAATTATAATAAACGTTTTTTATTCTTATATTATAAAAGTCTTCTTGGGATTTATCTTAATGTATTCTGAGATAATGATATATTTTAAAAACTTTACATTTTTCATTTAAAACTACCTTTTTTTTATATTAACGAATAAGTTGGCGTTTTATAAGGCTTAAAGCATTATATAAACGTATTTTATATATTTCTTTTTATTTTTTAAATAAATAAGAATATAGTTAAGGTAATAAATAATGAAAATATTTAAGTATTTCGTAAGTATATAATTAACTATCTGTTAAAAGGTTATTAATACGTTCGTAAATTCGAAAGATATAACGAAGTACTTAAAAAGTCCGTATTTCGTCTTAAAGGTTATTTTTTATTCGTATCTTAATTTAATACGGATTTGGTTATATCCTTCCTTAAGATTTAAGCTCGTAAATTAATTTATTTTATAAAAACGATCTTTTATTTCGTTAATTAAGGACAACAGTATTTTATCTTTAACCGTAATATCGTTTAACTCCTTACAATCGATAACTAGGCGTAACTTTCCGTTTTTCCTTAATACGAAAAATATAAAATATCCGGTTGATAAATTAAAACGTTATATATATCCTTTCCGAAGTTTGTTTTTAAGGTATTTACGTAACGCTTATAATTTTATTTCGTTAAAGTTATAAATCGGATAAAATCTGGTCGATATTCTTTTTTTAAGGATTATTTCGTAATTCCATTCGCTTTATTTTAATAATTTCGTCTCGAATTCTTTTCGAAATAATCGTTTATATTTATAGTATTATAAAAGTACATTAATTATGGTTTTTAGCTTTAAGGATTAATATTATAAATAATCGTCTATTTTTCGTAATTTTGTTTTAATAATAACGATAATACGTCGTATTTTTTTATAATGCCCTTATTTTCTTTTATATTTTGTTTTTATAAGTGGTAAGGTTTTTATTATATTTTTATGCCTATATTTATTACCATTTTCAATCAAATATTAAGATCTTTTCGTATTTTGCTTTTTTTTGTCGAATAGATATAAAGTGAATTTTACCTGGCTAATTATTTAATCGATTAAAGAGTTACATTAATACAGTTATAATTTTCCGAAAATTATATTGTAATTCCCTATTAAAACGATATCGAAGTTTATTATCTGGTTTCGTCCGTTAACGAAAATCTCGAGATAATTAATTTTGCGGTTAATCTTTTCGTTATTATCAGTAAATACCTAACTTTTTATGTTTTCGGTAATATAAGGTTTTATTTTTTCCATTTATAATAATCGAAATTGGTTAATTATATTTAACGTAATATAATTACCTTGTGTTATTCCGTAATCCATAAATGCGGTAAATTAATATGTTCTAATTCGTACTTATAAGGTAATAAGGTCGTTCTTAGCTCTTATCGTCGTATTTAAAACCCTTTTGGAAAGCTTTTGCTGGATTTTCCGGGTCTTACCATCTTACGGCTTTCTTATAAATAACGTCCGTCTTTTAACTCGGTTTTCAACGCCTTAATACGTTTTTGATTTTATACGTTAAAGGCCTGCAATTATATTAATTATCCTTCTTATCAGCGTAAAGTAACTTTAAATAAAAGGATTTGCGTTTAGAAGTTTCTTTTGTTAATATATTCTAGTTTGGGGGCCTTTTATCCCTCCTGTTATGCTTAAAACTGAGTATCGTATTACTTTATATTTTTATTTCTTTTTTTTATTTCGGGTTTAATTTTTCATCGCTTTTTTAAATTATTTATAAAAGTTAAACGGAAGTTTAAGTTATTAATTACTTTTAGTAATATTTTTATAACTATTTGATAAATTTAATATTTTTTATCTTATAATCGTATTATTCGTAATAATATATAAGGTCTTCGTTAAGGCAGCTCTTTTTTTCGGGCTAATTTATTGTTACCGTGATGATGTTGACGGTGTCTTCCGAGGCGAATGCCTTTAGGTATCGGTACCATCGTTAGTCCCTAAGGTCTTTTCCAATCTGGTTATAAAAGTCGAATCCCTGATTATATATCCGTATAAGTCGTTTTTTAATGTACCGTTTTTCTTCCATATATCTAAGGTAATAGGTACGTTTGTACTGGATAGCATAAAGTTTCCTATATCGGTTTGGTTATCCTGGTAATAAGTTCTTGTCTTAACCTTAGTATTCTTTAATTCATGCATTTAATTCCAGCTACTTGTACCGTTATCGCCGTTTCTTCTGCAAACGGGAAAATAATTTATCTTTTATATATTCCTTTTATCCGTTATGTTTTTTTAATTATTAAGCTATTATAGGTCCTATAATAAGAGTTCGTTACTTTTAAATAATTGCCTAAAATAACTTTTTTGCCTTTTATAATCCTTATTATATTTTTTTAAAAAGGATTAAGGTTATCTTTAATATTAATCGTATTAATTAATTTATTATCGTTTTCTTAATTATTTTGCGGAGGTCCTTAAAAAACCGGCATTTAGGTATTTTATCGTAACTTTTTAAGTACCTTATATTAAAAGGCCTTATATTTTATTTTGTTATAATTAAAGTATTTAATAATACGTAAGTTATATTATTATACCGCGCTTAACTTTATAAGTTCTAGTATTATTTTATAAGATATATTAGTTTTTCGTTATATATTAATATTAAAAAGGTATCTTAATTTATTATTTTATCGATCTTTAAAATATCGAGTTTTTTAAGTATATTACTGGTCCTTAATCTTAATTATTATGGCAATATAATTTACTAACTTTTTAAGGCGTTTATTTTTAAACAGTTTTTTATACGTTTTCCTTTAAGTTATTAAAAAACGTAATTGTTAATACTTTTTATCTTTAATTAATTTTTAAAGCTAATTAAATAAAAACATTACCATATCCCGAAGCCGATTTTTTTTCCTTTAAATTCTTAATTTTCTTATTTATTACCCCGAATACTTTCCTTAATTCTTTGTTATACTTTTCGCAATCGTTATAAATAGCAATAATTTCCGCAAATTCTTATTAAGGAGGTTTAATAACTTATTTACGAAAAATAAGCTTAAATTAAATAACCGCATTTTTGATTAACTATTTTATAACGAATTGGATTCGAAAGGTAAATATTACGAATCTAATTAGGAAGTATTTAAAATAAGCACGATATTCCGTTAGGAATTGTTATAATTTGGTGGTAATTCCGTCAAAAAGGATAGGTTTAATAGGCTTTAAAACTTCTCCGGCTTCTTTACCGTGGGCTCCCTGGGTAGGTTATGCTGGTTGGGCTGGCTGATCCGGTTAATCGGGTTACTTTATGATTATCTATTTTATTAACTTAACTTTTTAGGCCTTTAATTTGTTATGACCTAGCGGTCTTGGCTGCAACACACACAGTCAGACCTTCAGAACTTCAGCCCCGACCTAAGTTCAGACGTTACGTAACCAGCTTAAAAGGCTTAACGGCCCCTATTGGCCCAAAGTTCTTAAGCTAGTCGAGCTACGAAGAAGTTTAAGGGGGCTTAAAGGGACTTAACTAACAAAAGGGTTTAAGCCGCTTAAGCACCGTAAGCCAAGATAAGGATATATATATTCGTTATTATTATAACCTAGATAAATTACCAGCTTATAATATAACTTGGTTACCTAAATTACTTTTAATAATTTGTTATTATTAGAGGTATTTATTAAACGTATTATTGCTTAATTTCTTATAACATTATTATTAATATAAACAGTACGATTAAGTTTAATAATTAGTTAAACCTTTTAACCGTTATACGATATAAGCTTTTGTTTAATAATATTATCAGATTTTAAGCAACATTATTAATATTATATCGTCCAATAAGTAATCCGCCTTTAAGAAAACTTTTCAGGTACCTAAGGATAACCTTATGGATTCCGAAAATAAAAAGATTCGACTTAATCTTTCCCAGAAAGAAGCCTTATAACGACTTAACTAGCTAACTAACGCGGTTACATAACTTACCAATAACAAGATCAAGCTTACTAATATACTCGAAAAAATTCGCGAACAATTAAAAGCCCAGAAAGTCGAGCTAACAAGACAAGCAAGCCTGGAACAGCCCGATCAACCGGATCAGCCAGCCCAACCCGCACAGCTTATTTAGACGGCCCATAAAAAAACCCGGAGAAGTTTTAAAGCCTATTAAGCTTACCCCTTTTAACGGAATTACCACCAAGTTATAACAGTTCTTTACGGAATGCCGTACTTACTTTAAATATTTCCTTATTAAACTTATAACGTTTATTTTTTAAGTCCAATTCGTTATAAAATAGTTAACCGAAAACGTAATTATTTGATTTAAGTTTACCTTTCGCAAATAAGTTATCAAACTTCTTTAATAAAAGTCCGCAAAAATTACGAACATTTATAACGATTACGAAAAGTTTAAAGAAAAATTAAAAAAAGCATGCGGGGTAATAAATAAAAAGATTAAAGCCGAAAGAAATATCAAAAATTTAAAATAAAAAGGATTAGCCTCCGGATACGGCAATTTCTTTATTTAATTAACTTCGAAAATTAATTAAAAACGAAAAGTATTAATAATTACGTTCTTTAATAGCTTAAAAAAGAAGGTATAAAAAAGGTTATTTAAAAATAAACGCCTCGAAAAGTTAATAAATTATATTATTATAATAATTAAAATCGACGATTAATAATACGCCTAAAAAACTTGATATTTTAAAAACCGACAAAGTAATAAATTAAAGTACCTTTTTAATAATAATATTTTACGAAAACTTAATATATTTTATAAAATAATATAAGGACTTATAAAATCAAGCGTAATATAATAACGCAACTTATATATTATTAAGTACTTTAATTATAATAAGATAAAATATAAGGCTTATTAATATAAAATATTTAAAAAATTACGATAAAATACCTAAATATTAATTCCTTAAAAACTTTCTCGAAATAATTAAGGAAATGATAATAAATTAATTAATATAATTAGGATTAAAAATAACTATAACCTTTTTAAGAAAATATAATAAAAATTATAAAAAGTAAAAAAGTTATTTTAAGCAGCTATTTAAGAATAACGAGCCCTTATTATAGAATTTACAGTAACCTAATGGCTAAAGGAATATAACGAATGAAAGGAACTATCAGAGGATAAGTTATTTTCTTGTTCCTAAAAGAAACGGCAACAGCGGTACGAGCAGTTGGAATTAAACGCATAGATTAAGAAGTACTAAGGCTGGAATAAGAACCTACTCCTAGGATAACCAAACCGATACGGGAAACTTTATGCTATCCAATATAAGCGTACCTATTGCTCCAGACATATGGAAAGAAAACAGTATATTAAATAACGACTTACGCGAATATATAATTAAAGATTCGACTTTTATAATCAAATCGAAAAAGACCTTAAGGACCAACGGTAATATAAATACTTAAGGATATTTGCTTTAGAAGATACCGTTAACATTATCACAACGGCAATAAGTTAGCCTAAAGGAAAAAGCTACTCTAACGAAAACCTTATATGCCATTACGGATGGTACGATTATAAGATAAAAAAAATTACAAAATAATTATAAAGATATTATTAAAAGTAATTAATAACTTAAACTTCCGTTTAATCTTTATAAACGACCTAAAAACGATAAAAAATTAAATACGAAAAAAAAAGAACGAAGATATAAAGTAATACGATACTTAGTTTTAATTACGATAAAAAGGATAAAAGGCCCCCGAACTAGAGTATATTAATAAAAAAGATTTCTAAATATAAGTCCTTTTATTCGAAGTTAATTTACGCTAATAGGAGGGATAACTAAAATAATTACAGGCCTTTAACGCATAAAATTAAAAACGTAATAAAACGTTAAAGGACGAGTTAAAAGACGAACGCCACTTATAAAAAAGCCGTAAAATAATAAAACTCGGAAAAGTTAGTAGGAGCTTTTTAAAAGGGCTTTAAACGTAACGATAAAAGTTAAAAACGACCTTATTACTTTATAAGTACGAATTAGGATATATTAATTTATCGCATTTATGAATTACGGAATAATAAAAGGTAACTATATTACGCCAAATATAGTTAACCGATTTCGACTACCATAAACGGAAAAAATAAAACCTTATCTTACCGAAAACGTAAAACGTTAGGCATTTACCTATGATAACTGAAAAATCAGCCGTAAGATTAATTACCTTAAGATCTTCGTTAACGGACGAAACTAAATAGCAAACTTTAATATCGTTCCGATAAGGAATTACGATATAATCTTCGGAAAATTATGGTTATATTAATATAACCCTTTAATCGATTAAATAACTAACTAAATAAAGTTCGCTTTATATTTACTTGACAAAAAAAAGTAAAATACGAAAAGATCTTAATATTCGACCGAAGATAACGACGAATATAAGCATAAAAATAGGATAAAAACCTTACCATTAATAAAAATAAAACATAATAAAAAATAAGGGTATTATAGAAAAATACGACGTATTATCGTTACTATCAGAACAAAGTTGCGAAAAATAAACGATTACCTATAATATTAACCCTTAAAATCAGAGATTATAATTAACGTACTTTTATAATATTACAGATATAAACGACTATATCGAAAAAAACTCGAAACAAAATTACCGAAACATAATAAATAAACTATAAAATAATTCTTAAGAAAAAAACATTAACCAGATTTTATCTAATTTATAACCTTAACAAAATAAAATTATAGGTACTGCGTAAATATCTCGAAAATAAGTTTCGAAAAAGTTATATACGACGTTTCAGTTTATTAACCGGATATCTTATATTTTTCGTACTTAGGAAAAAAGGAAAGTTATACCTAGTTATCGATTATAAACAATTAAACGATATTATAATTAAAGATAGAATATTACTACCTTTAATTAACGAAATAAAAGACCGTCTTTATAAAGTAAATTAATTTATGAACTTAAATTTTAAAAAAGGATATAATTAAATTCGTATCAAATTAGGACATAAATAAAAAACAGCTTTTAAAACGAAATACGGACTTTTTAAGTATTTCGTTATACCTTTCGGATTTACGAACGTATTAGTAACTTTTTAGCAAATAGTTAATTATATACTTAGGGAATATTTAAATATTTTCGTTATTTATTACCTCGACGATATTTTTATTTATTCGAAAAATAAAAAAGAATAGGTAAAATACGTTTATATAATCCTTTAAGCCTTATAAAACGTTAACTTTCTAGTTAACAATAAAAAAAGCCAGTTTTATACGTAAAAAGTAAAATTTTTAAAACATATTATTACCTTAAAATATATTAAGATGGACACTAAGAAAATCGCTGTAATATAAAAATAAAAAATACCTATTACTAATAAAAAAATACAAACTTTTTTCGGATTTGCCAAGTATTATAAAAAGTTTATTCGGAATTTTAGCAAAATAGTTATATCATTATTTAACCTAACAAAAAAAAAAGAAATAAGTTCCTTTAGATAACAAAAACAAAAACCGCTTTTTAAGAAATTAAAAATGCGATTATCAGCAAGCTAAGATTAATTATATATAACCTAAACCGCCTAGTTAAACTTAAAACCGACGTTTTAAATTACGTTTTAAGCGTAATAATAAAATACCGTAATAATTAAGGCCATTTATATCGTATCGTTTTTTACTTTTATAAATTAAAAAAAGCAAAATTAAATTATGTTATTCCTGATAAAAGGTTTATGGTTATTATTAAGGCTTTCCGAAAATTTAAATATTACCTTAAGGGAAACCTGTACCAAGTTAAAGTAATTCCGATTATAAAAACCTTACTTACTTCATTATTACCAAAGAATTTATAGGACGATAATTACGATACGCCGAAAAATTAGCAAAATACGACTTTGTTATTATTTATTAAAAGGAATTAAAGAACGGAAAAGTAAACGTATTTAATTAAAAATTAAACCTTGAAAAAAACGTATTTAAGGTTAATTACCAGATTTTCGATATTATATTAAAAGGATATTTATAATTATGATAAATAGTAATAATTAAGGTAACATCCTTTAACTTATATTAAAAAATCCAGGAATATAATAATAATTTACTTAAGGACTAAAAAATGGAAAGAATATAAGTTTTAAAAAAATATTAAAACATATTAGTAAAAAATATATACGAATACCAGTTATATGGATACCTAGGGATTTACAAAACCTTGAAGCGATTATAACGTATTTATTACTTTCTTAAAATAAAATTAATAATTAAAAAATACGATAATAATACTATATTTATAATAAGGTAAAAGCATAACGACATGAACTATACGGAAAATTATAACTATTACCAGTCGTAAAGCGACCATAGGATTTAATTATTTTCGATTTTATTATTAAGCTTCCTTTTTTAAAAAACCTAGTTACGGGTATATATTACGATAGCATTTTTATAATCGTTAACCGATTTATTAAATTCTTTTATTTTTTATTATATAACGAAAATATAGACGTAAAATAAATGGCCTATATCTTTTTAAGATATATCCTAAAAATATACGGATTATTGCCGGGAATTATTTTAAATAAAAAAAAGATATTTATTTTAAAATTTTGGCAAAAACTTATAGCGTAATTAGGCCTAAATTATAAATTATCCAGCGTATTTAGATTTTAAACAAACAGATAAATAGAAAAAGTTAACTAAATATTAAAAACCTACTTATGATATTACATTAATTACGAATAAAACGATTAAGTTTAAAAGTTACTTATCGTATAGTTAACCTATAATACCAAGTATTACGAAAATATTAAAATAACTTTAGTAAACGTTAATTTTAGTTTTGTATTTAAAATTTACAAAAATATACGCAAAAGCTTTATTAACGTTAAAGTAATCCTTATATTAAAACAACTTAAATAATTATATACAGAAATAAAAACAAAATTCGAATTCGTACGTAACTAAATAAAAAAGTATTATAACTAGAAAAGGTGAAAAGGATTAACCTTTTAGGGGAAAAATGGTTTACCTAATTATCAAAAATATCCAAATTAAGCGATTAAATAAAAAACTTAACTTTAAATATATCGGCCCATATAAGATTATTAAGAAAAATTTAAAAAATAACTATTAATTAAAACTATTTCCTAAAATTAAATTCCATCCAATTTTTTACGTTACTTTATTCAAGTTAATAGTAAATACCATTAAGGTTAATACAGGATACGAAAAAAAAGCAAAGGAAAACGTACCGACATACGAAGAAGAAAAGATCGTAAAAATACGCAAAAAGAATGAACTTATTAAGTACCTAATTAAATAAAAAAGTTATCCAAATTCCGAAAATACTTAAAAACCCGCTAAAAATTTTATAAACGCCTAACGTTTATTAAAAAGCTTTTATTAATAACGACAGATATACCTTAATTAGCAATCGATTAATTAACAAATTTAAACCAATCGACCGGATTTGCGACCTGGCTTAATATAACCGCGGCGACCGCCGTTTCCAACTGTTTTTATTCCTTCTCTAAACGTTCGAATTCCTTTATAATTTCCGTACCCTAAAGCTTACGACGGAACATCTCGACGTTACGTAAACGAAAAAGTTTTTTCTATTTACGCAAACGAACTAGGCGACTAAATAGCTTAAATAAATGTTGTTATAACTTAAATAATTTTTCTTTAGCTATACGCTTTACTAATTTTAATCGATTTTTTTCCGCAATAAGCTTATTATATTCCAGCTTTAAAGGACTAAATAAATTATAAAAGCCTTCGTATTTAATATAACGCGTACATTTTCCGAAACTATAATACGCCTTATAAACCTTGTTTTTAAATTTATAACGAAAATAAGAGAACTTCGACGACATGGTAAAACTAAAACGATCGATACGTTTTGAAAAAAACAAAACGTTAGTACGTTAACGAAAATAACGTTTTTTAATTCGACCCGATATTATAAGTATAAAAAAGGAAAGATTATTTACTAGAATTAATAAATAAATAAATAAATCTTTAAAGGCAAAGATCTTAAAGAGGAGAAATCGTATTATAACCTAACGGTTTTGATTATAATATATATAATCGAACCTTTAAAATTTTAGCCCCGACCTAAGTTTAAACGTTACGTAACTAGCTTAAAAGGCTTAACGGCCCTTATTAGCCTAAAGTTTTTAAGCTAATCGAATTATAAAGGAACTTAAAAGGGTTTAAAGGGACTTAACTAACAAAAAGGTTTAAGCCGTTTAAGTACCATAAGCTAAGATAAGGATATATACATTCGTTATTACTATAGCTTAGATAGATTACCAGCTTATAATATAACTTGGTTACCTAGATTACTTTTAATAATTTGCTATTACCAGACGTAACTATTAAACGTATCATTACTTAATTTCCCACGACACTACTGCTAACATAAACCGTACGACTAGGTTTAATAGTTGGTTAATGTTACGAAACAGGAAGGACTCCTAGGCCAGAATTGAGACCCTAAGAGGGTGACCCCAACGGGTAAACCTTGGCCCCACTAAATGGTCTCTGTCGTGTTGACAGAGACCATCCAGAGATTCCTAAGGGACCACATAGAGAGGCTTTAGGGACCTCAAGGAGATAAAAAGGATATATATAAACCAAGTTTCCTATATAGATAGCACTTACTTAGTTTTCGCTCCTTAGCTATCAATCTAAGCTCTCAACTGGAGGTAACTGTACCGTTCTTTAATTAAAAGTAAAGTTTTTAAACCTTGTTAACGAATAAAACCCTTAATAAATCATCCCTCACCTTATTGTTACCTACAAATCAAAACCCCATTTCGGATATTATTTATACTTCCAGGTAAATATATAACAGGTTCGTTACATTTTAATAATTCCTTAATTAATAGCCGACGGAAGATTCCAGGCGTAGTTAAGCATAAGCTTTCCTAAACTTAATAAAAACGATATTACAAAACGACGTTCAGAAGACAAATAGTACATCCAATCCCCATTATAAGCTAATAAAGGATTAATAATTAAACTAAATAATCTACCCTTTATCGAAAAAGTTTTTCAGCTAATTAATAACATTATGCCTCCTACAACCCGCGGCAAAAAAGAAGCTTCTTTTTCCTAAACCTAATAGCCAACCCCGGCTCCAAAAAATATTATTAAGGTCTAAGAAAATTCGGAAAAGGAAGAAAAACTAGTAATCTAGGAACCTTAGGATCCGAAAGGAAAAAAAAAAAACTTTCCCCTAAAGAAGAAATGGAAATCCTATTACGCAAAATCCAGGCCCTGGAAAGAAAAAAAAAAACCTTAACTCCCTAGAAAAAGTATGGCTTAACTTACCCGAGGAATAAAAAAAAACCCAGTATCCTTATTGTTCGGTTCCAACCGATACCGCAAAACCATTATCCCATCTCTTAGTTACTACGAAATGCTGAAAATCAAGGGTTACAAGTTAATTACCTTAAAACCTTACGACGGAATTACGGATATAAAAGAATTCTTCGTTCAAGCTAAAACTTACCTTAAGTTTTACCAAAATTCCCTAACGAAAAATTATTAAAAGGTAATAGCTATCTTCTAGCTACTTACTGGACGAATTTTCTTATGGTTCGAACCTATTATAAAGGATTACCTAAAGAATTATCTTAAAAAAATCTTTAGACATTATTAATTACATTTTTAACGACTACCGATATTTTAAAAACCGAATGCGAATTATATTTAAAGATTTAAATAAAAAATAATACGTAATAAAATAATTACACCTTTTTTATTAAACCAAATCAGCTGTAGAATATATAAAATTTAACCGCTTAACCGTAATTTTCAATTTACCTAAAAGCGCGTTATTTTATCCTTTTTACGACGGCTTAAAACTTTAAATTAAGGATAAAATATATATAATACCCAAAATAAGATGCTTTAAAAAGTATACCGATAAAGTAATTATCGCTAATCGACGTACCTTTAATCGGTACCTTAAAAAAAACAAATAAACGAAATAACGATAAAAGCTTTAACAGCCGAACCAAGAAGAATAAGGGCAAGCCTTAAAAGGAAATAAGTACCGTTTCGAAAAAGCCCCAAAAAAATAAGTCTAATATAAAATATTTTAACTATAGCAAGAAAAAACATTTCAAAAGCGAATGCCGCTTTTCCGCTAAAAAAGACTTCAAGAAAAAAAGTTTTTTAACCCTAAAAAAAGCTAAAGCGGCTAAACAAAAAACCGATAGTAAAAAAAAAAAGGAAAAAAAAAATAAAGTTAATTCGATTTCCTTCCAGCCAGAATTTACTATTACTACTACCACTTAAATCTAAAACGATATCTTAAAATACGAAAATTACCCTATTTGTTAAAGCTTTAAAGCTAAAACCTATAAATATTACTCCGGATAAACGGCTTCCAGGATAGCCATAAAGTTAAAATGCTTTTACCATCTTGATATATCCTAATATAAAATGTATAACGAAATTGGTTAATTTCAACCCGACGTCAGCAATTACGGACAGTTATCCCCGAAGCTTTACGAACTCCCTAAATATACCAGATTTAGAAAAAACCAATACGAATTATTATATTTTACCGCTTATTACGTTAACAATTATTTCGTATATCTTAAAACTAAAGAAAATAATAACTTTTGGCCTAAATAAAACAAAAAAATATTTATTAAACAAGATAACGAATGCAAATATATAAAAACTACTTGATAATTAAAGTACCCCAGGTTTTATTACTTATATCCCGAATTAAAATAGAGTTAAAAAGCTATATTATAAGGATGCTTATGTTATTTTCCGATACTTTGCATTTAATACGAACTTTTAAATATAGGAACACCTTTTTCGAAAGTTCATATTTTTAACTTTATATTTCGAAAAATGCAAAATTAAAGATTAAACCCGAAAAAGATAATTACCTTTAAATGCTAGTTCGGCAAAAAATATATATATATATATATATAAATACATAAATAATTATTATATTAAGTACGCTATAAAGAAAGCCCGAAAATAAAAACCCTTTTCCGTAAATAAATAATAACAATTAAAAAACGTTAAAGGTTCTCGAAATTAAGGCATCGAAAAGCCCCAATTTATAAAACCTTATACGAAATAGCAAAGGGATTACGCAACTAGATCGAAATTCCACTTTAATACAAAAACAACATATTCAAAGTTATAATCGACTTAAAAACCGAAAGCAACTTTATTTTTCTCGCAGCAATAAAAGAATATTAAATTTTTTAAAGGTATAAGCTAAAATCCTATAAATTACGTATAATAAACGGAAACTTATCCAAGTACGAAAACGGACAAATTTTGCGAAAAACGGAAAAACTTTCCGTTTAAATTTAAGGATATTAAAAACTAATTTCGTTAGATATTACTAACATTTCCGGACATAATATCATTCTGGGAATACCATGGCTTACGTCCAGCAACCCATATATTAATTGGAAATACCAAATACTTTCCTAAAAAGGTAATAAAAAACCATCCGAAAAGGATAAACAGGAAATTTGTTACGTTATTAAAAAGGTACAAATGCCAGATTAAGCCGGAATAATACCATCTAAATATCGAAGATTTAAGAAATTATTTAAAAACAAAAAAGATTACGAATTACCGCTATATAAATAATGGGATTATCGGATACCCATTAAAAAAGGATATTATCTTAAACTTTATAAGATTTACCATATAAACCTTAAGAAATTAAAAACCTTATAAAAATTATTTAATTCGACTTAAAAAAGGATATATTTAACTTTTTAATTTTTTTTCTAGATATTCCGTTCTTATGGTATTAAAAATTAAAGACGGAAAGTAAAAAATTAACGAAAACAAAAACCTGATTTTTAGAAAAGTTATTAATTATAAATAACTTAACGATATCACGATTAAAAATAAATACTTTCTAACCCTTATAAACATATTTAAAAAAACGCTAACAAAATTAAATAATTTACTATACTTAACCTACGAAACGGTTATTACCGTATCAAAATAACCTAAGGAAAAAAATGAAAGACGGCATTTAAAACGATATATGGACTTTACGAATACCAAGTAATACTTATGGGACTTACTAATATTCCCGCCAATTTCCAACGCCTAATTATAATTACTTTACGACAATATCTGGACAAGTTTATATTCGTCTACCTCGATAACATTCTCATTTATTCCAAAATTCTAAAAAAGCACAAACAGCATATGGCTTAAATACTTAAAACCTTAAATAAGGCAAATATCCGAATTAACTCAGCTAAAAGCGTATAGCATACGTAAAAGCTAAAATTTTTAAGATATATATTTACCCCCGGCTAAATTAAAATTTAACGTTTTAAAATGAAAGCAGTTAAAAATTAACCTATCTTTAATAAGGTAACCGTTACCGATATCCGATAAATCTTAAAATTTACGGGATATATACGAAGCTTAATTAAAGGATATGGAAATATAATCAAATTATTAACGAAACTTATTATTAAAAAATACGTTAATAAAAGTTTTAAGCTTTTAAAAAATACAAAAAGGCGTTCCAGATTTTAAAAAATATAATTATTAATGGACCCATAATAAGATTACCTAATATAAATAAAAATAAACGCTTAAAAATAAACGTTTTAAATTACGTATTAAGTACCGTCCTAAAATAACTAAAAGATAATAATAAATAATATCTGGTAACTTATTATTCGAGAATATTCCAAAATGCAAAATTTAAATACCCGATTTATAATAAGGAATTATTAACAATTATTAACGCTTTTAAAAAATAAAAACCCTTTTTTAATAAAATTAAAAAACTTTTTAATATTTATTCCGACTATAAAAACCTTACCCGGTTTATAAAGGCATAAAAACTAAATAAATAATATAAAACTTAAATAATTTTTTTAATTAAGATTTAACTTTAAAATACATCATATTAAAGGAAAGGAAAACATTTAAGCGGATATCCTTAATCGTAAAAGCGATTATGATTTAAAGGTTCCTAAACGAAATATGTAAATACTATAATATAACCAGAACGGTATTATATAATTATGCGAAATCTTAAAAAAACCAACCTTTAAATTTTTAATACGATTTTAAAGTTTTTACGATATAAACGAAAAAAAAAGAAATTTAACAGTTAAAAAAATAACTAAAAAGTTAGCTATTATACCATAACAAAATTTATGTTCCCAAAAACTAATAAGAATAATTCGTAAAGAAATTTTACGAAAACCTACTGTATGGATATTAAGGAATTTTTAAAACCACCCGACGGCTATAAAAAAAAATACAACTTCCTAAAATTACGCCGAATAATTAAAAAAATTGTTAAAAGTTGCAATATTTATTATAAAGCCAAAATAATACGCCATAAACCCTATAAACTGCTATAACCTATTAACATTCCTAACAAAGTATAAAATACTATAACTTAGGATTTCATTACTAACCTTCCTTTATCTAGAAACCTAATTACTGAAATCGAGTACGACGGAATTTGGGTAATCGTTAACAAACTTACCAAATGTGGGTACTTCCTACCTTTTAAAGGAACTACGACGGTAAAATAACTAATTTATGCATTTATTCGACATTATTTCGACAAATACGGAATATCAAAAAAGATTATTTTTAATCGAAATAAGTTTTTTACGTTTAAGTTTAATACTAATTTCTTTAAATAAATAAATATTAAACTTAAGTTCTTAATAACTTATTACCTATAAATAAATGGTTAAACGGAACGATTAAACCAAACCTTAAAATAATACTTTCGAAGTTATGTTAATTATTAATAAGATAATTAAGTAAAGTTATTACTATTAACATAAATGGCTTATAACACGTTTATTAACAAAAATATAAACATATGCTTTTATATAGCGGTATACGGACATAAGGCAATAATTTATTAACTAAAGTAACCGGTATATAAAACTTCTATAATTACCACCATAACTTCCCGAATAAAAATAATGATAACGGAAATCAAAATAATATAATCCCGCCTACGAATAAAATTACGCTTTCTTTAGCAAAAAATGGCCCAGTACTATAACCCAAAAAAAATTAAAGGACCAATTTTAATAAAAAGAAATAAAGTTTACTTATTACGTTAAAAACAAAACGTAACGTTAAATATCTTACAAATTAAAACCAAAAGGCCTAATAATAAACTTAATTTTAAAAAACTTGGTTTATTTAAGATTAATAAGGTCATTTTCATAACCAACTATTGATTATTACTACCCAAGATAATAAAAACATACCCTATTTTCCATATTTCCTTACTTAAATTAATACCTAAAAACGTCCCGTTAAAAATAAACTTAAAAATCGAAAAAAATAATAATAAGTACGAAATCGAAAAATTATTAAATTCTAAAATAATTAAAAATAAAATCCAGTATCTAATTAAGTAAGAAAAATATTCATACGGGAAGAATACTTGGGAACCATTTAATTACCTAACAAATACGATAAACCTAATTAAGACGTTTTATTAACAAAATCTTAACCGACCGTTTCTAACGCGGCTAAAATCGTAGGCGATAAAGGTCCCCCGTTTAAATCCAAACCTGCGACGTTCCAGTCGAAAAAGCTGATATTTAAAACCAATTACGCCTGCTCTTATCGTAAACGCTTTTTTTTAATCTAATCTTTTTTTTTTCCTTTAATTCGTTAATAAAACAAAATCCTTACCGAATTATTTTTACCCTACAGCGTTAAAGGAAATCTTGCTGTCGATTCAGCCGGATTAGCCTCGCCGTAACTTTAGATTATAACCGTTACAAATTTAATAACGTTTTTTCAGCCACCCTTTTTTCTTTATTAATTCGCGCTTTTTCCGATCGAATATTTTGTAATAATTTCAAAAAAACGTTATTACCCTTACATAATACGTTCACGTCGTAACAATATTAACACTTCTTTCTTTTTTCGATTATTTTATACTTTAACCTTAAATCTTCGCAACGTTCGTACGGCATAACGAAATAACCAAAATTAATAATAAAAGACGTAAAATCTTTCTTACTATCGGTAAAGAACTTAAAACGTTTTCGCGAAGAACCTGGTATGGTGGCAAGTTAATTAAAAACCATAAGAAAAAAAAAGATTAACCTATTTATCTTTAAGGATAAAGATCTTATAAAAAGAGGAATAATATTACAAAATAAAAAGGACTCCCAGGCCAGAATTAAGACCCTAGGAGAGTAACCCCAACGGGTAAACCTCGGCCCTATTAAATAATCTTTATCGTATTAACAAAAACCATCCAGAAACTCCTAAAGGACCACACAAAAAGGCTTTAGGGATCTTAAAAAGATAAAAAATATATATATAAACCAAGTTTCCTATATAAATAGCACCTACTTAGTTTTCGCTCCTTAGCTATTAATCTAAGCTTTTAACTGGAGGTAATTACACCGTTCTCTAATTAAGAATAAAGTCTTTAAACCTTTTTAATGAATAAAACCCTTAATAAATCATCCCTCGCCCTATTATTACCTGCAAATCAAGACCCCATTTCGGATACTGCTCATACTTCCAGGTGGATGTATGACAGGTTCGTTACAGTTAAACCCCTTAGCCGTCACATAATTAGTCGCGAGTTTCCTTAAGGGTATTAATAAGCTCGATTTTATCGTTAGTAAATTATGTAACCGCGTTAATTAACTAATTAAGTCGGCGCAAGGCTTTTTTCTAGAAGAGATTAAGTTAAATTTCTTTATTATCGGAATCCATGGGGTTATTTTCGAGTACCTAAAAGGTTTTCTTAACGGCGGGCTACTTGCTAAACGATATAATGTTAAAGGTGTTACTTAAAATCTAACAATATTACTAAATAAAAGCTTATAACGTATAACGGTTAAAGGGTTTAACTAACTATTAAACCTAATCGTACGGTTTATGCTAACAGTAATATCGTAGGAAATTAAGTAATAAGGGTAAATAATAATTACGTTTAATAATAACAAATTATTAAAAATAATTTAAATAATTAAATTACATTATAAGCTGGTAATTTATCTAAATTATAAGAAGTAACGAAAGTATATATCTTTTTTTAACTTTTAGTAATTCCGTTAAATCCTTTTTAATTATTGTTCTTCTTGTAATCAATAGTGATCCTAATTCCCTAGGTCATTCTTGATCACCAGATCCACCGTGATCACTGGTTACGTGACCGGGTCTTGTCGGGACTTGTGTTCTGTTTTCTCCGACCGTTTTTAAAGAGGCCAAGCCTCGTTAGGTTATAACAGTTTCGTATAGGGGATAAATACCTTTTGTAACCATTTTAACTTAATATCGGTATTAGTTTAGTCATTTAAAGACGTTATGAAGTATTAATTTTTATATAGTTAATCTTCCGTATTAAGAAATTATTGTTGTTATACGTTAACGTCGTTAAATATGATTAACGGAGGAAAAGCGCGTCCGTTCGTACTAATATAAGTTATAACGGATATTTAGGTACGCTTAAAGGTATCCTTTAAGAGGATAAACTTCTTAAAGGTTTTACCGAATACGAAAAAGTTTTTTCTTATGCTTTTTATTATCCCGAACTTATCGGCGTTGTATCTATTCCGGGAATATATCCTCCGTATGTCCGGAAGCGTTAGCCGGTTAAATAATACGTTATAAGTAACCTCCGTAACCCCGTTTAAGCGTTGATAATTAATGGCCCAACTTTTAAGAATCTTAAATTTTTGATGGCGTCGAAGAAATCGCGTTATTTATTTCTTTTCTAGCCGTTCGTAGCTGTTAAAGTTAATAAGAAGCCGTTACGCGTACGTACGAAATCGAGCATAAGGAGGAGCGTACCCAAGCTGGCCCTGGATTACGATCCATTTAGCTAAACGGCTTTTTAAAACCTTCGATACCTTTTGACGGTTCTTATTACGTTTTTCCCGGGTCCGTATACCTTTAATTTTGCGGCGAAGATAGGTGCGTTTAACCTGGTGTAGCTTGGAGGCGGCTTGAATGGACCTTTTATTTGCAACGTTATTAATCGCCTTCGCAGTACGCAATTGAGCAGCGAGATCCATATCGTTGGAATCGCCAGAATCTAAGGATTAAAATGATATATTGCTTTTTCTGAGAAGACGTTATTTGATGGATATAAATAAAGATGAAGAAGGGGTCAGTGTTTGGGGTGTCTCGAATCTTCGGTGGGGCGTTGAGGGGGGGGTGCGTTGACCGGGTGTTTGACTTACTGTTTCCATGGGTGGGTATGCCCGTGTAAATGAACCCGAGACGACCCTTTTCCAGCGGTTACCTACCCAGTAGACGCCTGGCTATGAGCACTCCAGTTGCCGGATCTATCATATGCTTGTGGTTGTTCATTTGAAAGATCATTTGGTGTTGCCACTGTGGAATCTGATGGCGAGTAGGGGAGAATAGTGAACGGCATATAAATCTCCATGTCATACCACAAACTAATATGCTAATAAACGTAGTCCATCTTTTACTCTACATGTCTAAAAGCAGTAACTCTTTTCGTCACAATGGCAGTTTCGAGATCTGCTTGCCATGTTAGCTCTTGTTAAGCAGTCAATGCTAAATAGAACTCACGCCGTGGCTTCTGATGCAGGAGGTCGAGTA
Organism: Monosporascus ibericus; assembly: GCA_004154915.1. Lineage (NCBI taxonomy): Eukaryota > Fungi > Ascomycota > Sordariomycetes > Xylariales > Monosporascus > Monosporascus ibericus. Next base: position 13,861 of record QJNU01000161.1, on the reverse strand, counting down.
ATCACAGCTACTCCGAGACAGTATGTCCCCTCCAGAATAGTCCATCCAGAATCTTCTACCAGCAGCAGCATGTAAATTTTACTTCTCAATGGTCAAATCCATCTTGTCGAAATACGCACAAGTGCCCCTACATAAAGAAGCAGTCCGGTAATACTACAAAAGCAGCAGGCTGCAGCCACATATTGCCTTTCACAAAGGCCACGTTGACTTACCAGGATTCTCCTTGGCCACAGGTCAATCTCGACGTTGACTTCAATTATAGAGCCTACAAAGGTATCATAGCAGCAGAAGTAGCAGGGAAGAGGGTTGTAAGTTAATAGGGGTTAAAGGTCTTACATTTGCTTCATATTGTGGTGGATTACTCATCAGAAGGCAATGATAGAGATAGCTAAGATATGAAATCCACTTTAACTTGGACAACTGATATTTGTTAGGGAAAAGCTGGCCTTGAATATACACCATGGAATTGGACTTTACGTCGATGTGACTGACAGCCGAAGGAACATCGTCGGGGTTGCTAGGTCTATGAAAAGCTTGCGCATCCCGAGGCCCTATGGTGGTGATTCAACAATTCTTAATATAATATCTACATCCTTCATGAAGCGAGTTCTGACGCACAATCGACAGAAAACCATATCTAGCGTAAACGTTAGCCGAGAAAGCAGTACTAGATGCTCTGCAGGGAGGTTGATCGCCTCAAGCATGGGGATGGTAGAGAAACCTGTATGAAAGGTGTTTCATAAAGGGACTGGTATTGAACTGGGATTCAGATGGAGGGTTCGTCCTTCTTTCATCTCATATTGGTTCGACACCTTGCTCCCTATAACAGGAGCAATAGATAAGATGATGCAGCCGAGGCACTTCTCTGCTCCTTTTTCAAGGCCAAAAACCACCTATCGCCGGTACTCCTATCAAGGTGACATATATCCAGATGTACTCCAGAAACTTTAAATCCCAAGGGACCTAAGTCGCTTGAGGTGGTCTGCCGGATGGTCAGGTGTGAGAACATCAAGAAGCCAGCCCGTGGGGCTACTCATTGCATACAACATACGAGGAAGGAAATATTATAGCCGTCGGGATATTTTATCGGCCTTTGCTATTTCTCAACACTTCTTCTATTATCTCAACGGAGTTTGTTGCGCCCTTGCATCATAACATGATCGGCTCCAAGCTCATGTTGTGGGCCTTGCCAACCGTGGGATCTTCTTGACACTAAGCGTCCATGCGAATGTAACTGTCACTACCACGTAAGCGGCGAACGTATTAATTGATACGCTGTGAAACACTCTTAACAGGGCATCAAGGGCTTTTGAGTGTCTAAATTTGTTAGTTACGCGATGATACAGCTTGTCAAATATTCACCGTATTCCCGGTGGCAGTAATTTAGCCTCAACTTGTTGGCAAGTTGTCCCATCACAAGCGCCCTGCCTTCTGCGCGTGTGGCAGATTTCATCGAGCCAACTACTTAACAAGGCAACCTCTTGATCCATCTGAATGATACCATGCTTCAAATCTGTGACACTAAAGTCCTCGATGTTGGCAATCAGCGTGGCCTCGGAGTTGTCGCAGTCCACATAACACAGCCATTCCGAGATATCTCGCAACTTACCCGAACCCATGGAGAGTGTCTCGACCTAGTCCGATGCTGCAGAAGCTACGCATGGATGGGATTCTTTCCAGACGGACGCGATCATCGCGAGTGTGTTGACGTCCGGGATAGTACATATTCGTGTCTGCAGCGTATCATCCAATCTTCCAGCACGGGATAAGTGGTAAGTAATATCTTGTAGGCTTCCAGTCAGGTCGCGGACTTTCGTCGATCAGCCCGATAAACTTCCTTCGACCTCGAATGACCCATACCTTGTCGAAATCCGTATCTTGCATGCTATATAGAAGAAGAATATCCCACGCTTTCAAAGCATGCTTGAACAGCCCCGCGAGTGTCACGCCGCTAGCTACTCCGCCAAGTATCTCCATCGTAGCGTCAATATTCGCAGAGGGGAAAATATGGAAGTTAAATGCAGGAAAGTCTTCACTGAGGGGCGTGGGTGCCATTTACCGTAAAAAATTCAGCCAGTGGCAGTGCCCTGCACCACGATCAGTTATTGGTGAGAAACCCATGCGCGGCTTATTCGGGGCCCAAGCGGACGCCTGGCCTCCGCTTCGTGCCTCCTAACTGAACATGTCGCTTTCTTCTGATAGACCGCCACGTGTCGCAGAGCCCTAGAAATCCGGTACACTGCCAAAGAGTTGAGCATACGACGTATATTTCCGTCTATATCTTCTAAACCGTCCGGAGGCCGTCATAGGCTTTGATTAAGTTGTCTTCGTGTCATTCTACACTATCCAGGTCTACTAAGCTATTAACCTGAAAATTCAAACACAAACTCCGCGGGCCGGTCATATATTTCCCTCCTCTGCTATGCGTACAATATAACGCAACATGTAATCAGCCACACATCATGTCTCTAGTGATGCCTCACAACAAGGCGATGAACCTTAAAACTTGACATTAAGATCCTGGCTTGTAGTCATAAAAGACGTCACACCTATGCTGAGCCTTTCCACCCTGCCCTTAGACACTTCTGTCCTAGTGAGCCGCCTCCGACCCCTTTTGATATAAGTAAGACGGACGAGACCCACATCCCAAGTCAGTATGTTTTTCGACCTTTACGAGGCACGTCAGATGAGACGTTTTAAGCTATTTCAAAGACCAAATTTGAGCCTTATAATCATCTACTTGGATGAATCTGGGATGTCAGTTCTACTGGGTATCTCACTGTCTGCCGTCGCGGCACTCGCCGCTCCTAGCTGTAGGAATACCTCGTTGCCATCTTCTGGGCTTCAGATCTTTCTGGATTCGACGGGTGAGCTTTTATAGTCCAACGTTCCCATAAGAACAGACCACTGATAAAGCCCCCTTCCCAGTACTATGGCCACATCGGATGCGTACACAACTTTAGCAACAGCAGCATATGCTAGCCTACCCGCGAACAGTTCGGTAACATCCTGGGAATGTGATTGAGGAAATCTACTGCAAGGTCTATGACTTGGTAGCCTCGACGATTTCCGGGCCGTCCTCATTGACAGAGGTTACCGCGTACTCCAACAACCAGGTTCGCCATTCTTGTCTGCGTCTTCGGTAAGCTTTCCGTGGCGTGGGGCGGTGGTCTTTCCCTTGTGTTCAGGGCCTAGGCGTATTCGATGCAGTCAAGGATACAGAGCTAGTCAAGCAGGCTAGCAACCAGACCTTAAGGGACGGGTTATGCGACTTCGCTAGGGCAGCTCAGCAAAACCGTAATCATATCAACGTTGTCAGTTTCAACTGGTCACACTCCTGGATCCGCCTGGTTCTTCAGGAGTCCACCGAATTCCCCGAGATAGTCGGATAATCTCGACGGTGCCCTGAGATTCTACCGGATGGCGTCCTGGCCCAATCAGAGCTCGATAATGATGTCCCCCTATTTCCCGATGGAGATAAACGAAGCTCGTGGATGAGATCCCAAGCGAGATATCACCGGAGCGGAAAAGGAACGGGCTCTTTGTATTCGACGGCGGCGCAGATCTTCAGCTATTATGGGGAACTCCCATAAATATTGGCCCTGTAGCTGGTCTCGAGAATAGTGCTGCGGAAATTTTGTGGCAGCATGGTGTACAGATCCGGCCAGCTAGCGAGCGCTGGAAGGGACATACCGGGAGAGTAGGCGGGGATAGTGGTGCAGTTTTCGGCTTTGATGATTGGAAGGATGTAAAGAAAGTACTTACTGTGGGCTTGATAACCTCAACTTAAAACGGAGATATCATGGAAACTTTCTATAATCCCAAATGACCTTTAAGCACTGCGTAACTTCTAAGAGTCGTGCCTCAGGAGACTGGCGATGTTAGTTTTACGTATTACAGAATATAGGGGCAAACGATAGCATGTACGGTGAACCGAAGGACATAGCATAGAGGCGTGCTAGATTTAGCATATCAAAAGGCAACTGTAGCTACATGAATGCTCGCTAGGCAACAAGTCGCACAGATACAGGCCGTCTTGGACTTCTGAAGCCGACTGCTCACCGTGGTCCACGAGGGTGCGGCCTGCTCTCAATCTCCCTAATAATGTCTCTCGTGCGCACGTTATCCACGAAGCTCAAGCGAATGAGCTCGACGACCTCTTCGGCCGAGAACTCCAGACTGAGCTCGCTTTCGTTCCACAAATACAGGACCTCCTGGAGGTTGCTCTGTAAAACCTCGCTGAGGTACTTGAGCCGGAGCCAGCTGGCGGCGTACTGGGCCGTGTTCGGGATGGCGTCCTTGCCGACGTTGGGGGGTAGGAATAGGCCGTCCAGTTGTTCAATGCGGGCGATGAGGCTCGCGATGTTGTATGCCTCTTCTTGTCCGATGCCTGCGAGGTCCATGACGTCGGCGATGAGCTTCGAGGAGACGGTGTCGACTAGGGAGCCCACAGCTTGAGTCCACGCGGAGCGGGACAGGATACTCGACCATGTGGCGGCTACGGCACGGACCCGGCCAATGGCATTGTCAACTTGCGCTTCCAAATCGGAAGAATCAAGTCCATCTTGCTGGAGTACGTTCTGAGAGCCGCCAAGCAGATCACGCAGGATGGTGCGTTGTGTGGACATTTCCAATGCGTAAGCACGGGCAGCAAAAGACTGCAAAGTCTTAACGTCGTTGTCCAAGCGGAGCATGGTAATGGCACGGGGTGCGAGGTCATCACGGGCTTTCCAAGTACTTGCCAAATCGGAAAGTCGTTCCGAGAGATAAGTGGCGTCATTGTAAAGGAACCTAGGAAGTTATAAGTTCCCCCATTCCACTAGCTGGGCAATAGGCCACTACTTACATGTTGCCGCCATCGCTCAAAGCATAATAATAGGGCGACACGGCACGAAATAGAGCGAGGATAAGGGTTGGTAACGAAAAGAGGCCGGCTGCTGCGGAAGCAACAGGGCTCCCAGTGCTCCTGCTACTCGTCAGCACTTCTGTATGCGAAACGCTCTGGTATGTCGACTCACCCAACTAACGATGCACCATCCTCAAGAACGGCTGAGATCAATGCCAGTACAGGTTCTGGCATGGCGGAAATGTTATATGTCTCTTTGAGCGTTAATTCCCGAGTCTGTGAAGACACCTCTTTCTTTGCATCTTCATTTGAATTTGGTGCTGGTGATGCAGGAGCTTCTTGTGCAGTGTCTTCGTCGCCCCATCCCCACGCTTCCATGGCATCCTCTTCGTCAACGGGAGCTTCCGTCTGTGGATGCTTCTCTGCTTCCTCTGGATTTGAACCAGGTGCATCATTGTCATTACCCCAACCCCAATTATCGGCACCATCATCTTCGGCGAGTTCCGGCTTGCCATTATGGTCCCTACTCGCTTCAGCCTCGCCATCGGACCATGCCGCATCCCAGGAGTTATCTCCAGTTGCGCCATTCGCTGCTAAGTCTCTGCCCTCGGATTTAGAGACCATCTGCGTTTCAACGCGCTCAACCACTCTAGAATCGCCAAGCCCTCCCGCGAGTCTAGAGCGAATCGAGCTCAGGGCGGTTTCCCTGCATTTGGAAAGCCATACGCGCGGGACGTTGTCAACCCACTCCTGTAATTCTTCGAAACCGGAGTAGTGCAAACTGTGCAGCGAATCGCAAAAAGATTTGACCGCCTCAACAATCTCGGGGAACCCTTCCATTTCGCTAAGAGAAGCAGGGACTGAAGAGTCCAACCATACAGTGATGAGCCGCGGAATCAAAGCTGGCATCATCACATTGGATAAGGAGTGAACAAGTTCTTCCGGCAGCCGCTTCGAGAAATACTCCATTGCTCGCCCCAGCTCGGAGAACAGAGCAGTAACTTTTCGATCTGAGTTCCCAGTGATACTCAACGTAGACTTAGCGGTAATTAGCTTGGTTCTTCGGGGTTGGCTTGGAAGACCCACATCGTCGGTAATAATGCTAGGTAAGTTCGAATTGTTAAGGTCAGTTCGGGGGCTTATGATTGCTTCATCGACACTATGCCACAATAGTGCCATCCTCTGGTCAACCTCTTTATAAGCCTTGAGACCAATTACGGCATCAGAGAGAGACATGGGCTCGTCTAGACGATGACATGGTTAGCATCGTCACTAGTAGTATAGTAACAAGCGGACGTCTTTACCATGGCAGTTTTCATAGACCGCGACTTTGCCGTTCTCCGAGTCTACCTGCACGAGAGAGTTCCAGATACGATCAAAGACGTCATGGACAGCCGACTTAAGCTCGAATGCTCGCATGTCAAGCAGTTTCATGACCCGACAAGACTTGCTGACGGGAACGTTGTCAAGAGCTGTCCATGCCTCTGGACCAGAATCAGTGAGGCACCCCATAATTAGTAGAAGCAGTGAGATCCCTTACGTTCTAGCAAATGTAGGGACTCGAGTATCCTACGCTCATCCCGGGCTTGCTCGACTTGATCCAGCAATCCATTGACGCGTTTTATACTTGTCAATGCATGATTGACCTGTCGATTATAGCTCGTCTCCCGCCGAAGGAAGTCAACTTTCTCTTCCGCCTCCTGTATTGTCCGCCCCGACACATCGGGAGCCTCCGATCTTCGTACAATCTCGTTTGCCAGACTCCTCGATCGATTGATATCGTCTTCGAGAGATTTCGCATTGTTGAGCCATTGGTTCACGTCAGGGGCAGTCTCTTCGTTGATCTGGTGAATCTCGGACTGCAATGGGCTTTAGTTGACTGTTACGAAAGTATAGTGAACGTTTGTCCTACCTCGAGCTTAGACTTGGCAGAGACTAGGGACTCAAGAGCTGGCGCAAGGTCTTGTACGGTGACCTGTCGGGAAGATTCCTCTTCCTCAGGGAACGTACCATTTAAGGAGAAATCAACCAGAGCCTGGCCAATTCGGGAATCCTCCGGGCGCGCCATGGTGCACCAGGACTGTGCCGTTCCCTTTGCACAAAACTCGCCGAGCTGGCCAGCGTGGCTAAGCTGCACAATTGTGAGAAGTGAATAATCGAACTGGGGTTTGACCTGGGGTATTATTTCCGGAAAGGTTGATGTGCGGATTCCCCTTGCTGGTCATCATGAGTGTACGAGGTCTTTAGAGACTTGTATTTCCAGAGTTCGAAGCTCCCCGGCCGTGAGTTGTTGCGACGATTTCGAGCTCTCAAATGGGCCAAATGAGATCACAACCAACCAGGTCGTTACAAGCCATCCGAACCGATGGCCAAGTTTGTGGCTGGTGCCGATAGCACAAGGCGGCTAATCCCTGTAATTTGTGATACACCTCTGCGCCTACGGGCGCTTATTCGCTTGCGCTTGGGGCATGCTTAGGTAGTCATCCATGAGCATATGTCCAGAGACATGTACCGATTGGCCTTTGAGCTCCAACGCGAAGGCAGATAGGATTTACGAAGTACTTTGGTGTACCGTTATCCAGCTTTCCAAATATGTAATCGATATCGATTGTAGATAAAGTGGGGTCTGCCTACCGCCAGGACAGTGAAATTCCCCGCACCAATACGCTACAAGACTGCCAGGCGTCATCGCATCCATGGGTTGCCGACTATGTGTATGCATGTGTAAGTGTATCAATCGGTAGATTACCTGGCGCAAGTATACCTTCTCGGGCAGCAATCAACTAGGACTTCTATTCTCATCCCCAACCATCGCGAGCCCTATTGGCCAAGAAGGAAGTGTCTTAGCCTACAGACAGCCTCACCAGTATCAGAACTTACATTTATGAAATTGGACGACCTTGCTCTTTATATCCAGAAAGACTAAAGAATATATCTTCCGAGCCTTAGGCCAACTTCAGTTATTCCAGGGATTCCATCTGGACTCGTGAGGCTGGCATACCTTTTCCGCTTTTGTGTCAGACCCAGGAAGACGAAAGCCGGTTTTCATTGGACACCTGCTGTGCGGCTGCGCATCCGACCATTTCGAACTTCAGACATGTAAGTCAGACTCAAAATCCCACACTCAGTCGGATACCGTAGTTGCTCCGAGTGGTGCCCGGGATTTTATCCTCCACCCTATTATCCGTCTACCTTGCCATCGGCACTATTTAAGTGGCTAAGGCAAGTGCCATAGTCCTATGGCTGACGCCCTGTGACGGAGATGGGCGAGGCTTGAACGCTGGAACAGACCATGTTTTCACCAATAACAGCCCGAATGCTGTTTTACGCCAGTCTAATTGCACTTCTTGCTGTCCTCTATACCCAGACCGACAGCTTTCTTGAGTATACGCCCCTCATGTTTCATTCAACTGGCATTGAGAGTTGCATGAAGTCAGTCACTAGGATTGCAGTTGTTGCAAACACCCCCCGTTATGCCAAGACATGCCTCCTACATGAGACCAAAGACTCTTGGGAACCCGTATCCGACTAAGGCCAAAGCTTACTGTTCACCTCCCTGTCTGACGAACGGAGCCGCCATATGCCAAAGCCGCTTGTGTCTTATGCGTTACTATGGAAAAATACTTATAGCTAACATCTTAATAGTCGCTTGTCTTCGTCTTTCTCGGATTCTCTTGAGGCGAAGATGGGCTCGCAAGGGCCGAACACGCGCTTTCGTAAGATCCAGAGCTTTCAGACGGACTACGCCCCGGCTACCATCACTCAATATGAATCGGAAAGAAGTGGTATGCAGGTTATTGTGGCCCATCGAAAGGGGCCCAAAGTGAATGGATATTTCACCCTGGCCACCGAGATATTCGATGACTCTGGAGCACCCCACACCTTGGAGCACTTGGTGTTCATGGGCTCCAAGAGTTATAGATACAAGGGACTACTGGATAAGTTGGCGTCACGTGCATATGGAGGTACCAATGCGTGGACTGCCACTGACCACACAGCATACACACTGGAAACGGCCGGATGGCAAGGATTCGCACAAATTTTACCCGTCTATCTCGAGCATCTCATCGTCCCGACTATCACGGATGCAGCATGCCTGACCGAAGTCCACCATATCAACGGTGAAGGCAACGACGCTGGTGTCGTATATTCGGAAATGCAGGGTGTCGAGCATACTAGCACGGAGCTTATGGATATCAAGGCGCGCCGTCTATTATATCCCGAGAATGTCGGCTTCCGCTACGAGACAGGGGGCATGACAGAAGCTTTGCGGGTCTTGAACCCCGAAAAGATTCGCGACTTTCATAAGGTGATGTATCAACCACGGAATATGTGTGTCATTGTTGTCGGTGAAGTCGACCATGAGAACCTCATTGAGATTCTCGATACGTTTGAAGAGAGCGTTAAAGACGACATCCCACTGCTCGATGCTCCTTTCAGACGGCCATGGATAGAATCTGCACAGCCTCCTGCCCTCAAACGCACAACAGTTGAGACTATCGAATTTCCAGAAGAGGACGAATCGACTGGAGATATGGTAATTGCTTTCTTTGGACCCAACTGCGTCAACGTCGTTGAGACGACAGCACTTAACGTTTTGCTAACGTATCTCTGCGGATCATCTGTCGCCGTTCTGGAGAACGTCATCGTGGAAAAGGAAGAGCTCGCAAGTTCAGTTTCATATTGGTGGGACGCTCGGCCGAACACGGTCATCTGGCTGCAGCCAACAGGCGTAGCAACTGAAAAGCTAGAATTTGTGGAACAACGTCTAATTTCCCTCCTCAAAGAGGTTGCGTCGAAGCCATTAGATATGGTCTATATGAATGAATGCATACAACGCGAACGCCGGCAGGTTAAGGCTCAGGCAGAAGAGTCTGAATCGTTCTATTCAACCAATATCATTACCGACTACCTCTTTGGTAGCCGTGATGGGTCAACCCTGAGAAACCTTTCGAGTCTTGGCGAATATAACACCCTAGAGGCATGGACCGATGAGAAATGGAGAGGATTCCTCAAGAAGTGGATTTCTGACGCGCATCACATATCAGTCCTTGGGAAGCCGTCCTTGAAGTTGGCTGATCAGCAGAAAGCGGAAGAAGTCGCCAGAATTGAGAAGAGGAAGCGAGAGTTGGGTCCAGATGGACTGCAGGAACTTCAGAGGAAACTGGACCAAGCCAAAAAGGACAACGAGGTCGAGATTCCCAACTCCATATTAGAGAAGTGGCCAGTACCCCCGACAGAGTCAATCAACTTCATACGATCACAGACAGCGCGGTCTGGTCTTGCGCGTAAACTGGGCACGCATGAAAATCCGGCCCAAAATGCGATCGACAAAGGGCCTTCCGGTCTTCCGCTGTTCGTCCAGTTTGAGGATGTTCCCACTAACTTCGTTCATATCATAGTCCACGTGGGGACGTTGAAGGTGCCTGTTAATTACAAGCCTCTACTTCCCATATTGACCGATAACTTCTTCAACACTCACATCCACCGGAACGGCGAACGGATTGACTTTGAGAAGGTCGTGATGGAACTCGAGAAGGAGACGGTGTCCTACGCACTAGAATCCGGCAATCGCGTTGGCGATGCTGAAAGTTTCGTCATTCGCATGCAAGTCGAACCCGAAAAATATGCTAGTGCGGTCGAGTGGATTCGCACAATGATGTTCGACAGTATCTTCGATATCACGCGTTTGAAAGCCAGCATCTCGAAACAACTTGCCGACATCCCAGAGGCCAAGCGCGACGGCAGAGTAATGGCCAATGAGGTCGAGATGGCCCTCCACAATAAGGCTTCTTCACTCATAGTAGCAAAGCGCACGCTGGTGAAAGCTACGTACCTTCGCAGACTCAAGAAACTCCTCGAGAAGGATCCAGATACTGTCCTATCATGGTTCGAGGAAGTCCGGAAAGCTCTTTTCACCTTCGGCAACCTCCGCATCCTCGTCACGGCGGATATCTCCAACTCCAAACTCCCTGAGCCGGTCAAGACTTGGGACATTCTATCCAAGTCTCTTGACGCAAGTACGGAGGAGATGAACCCTATCCCCAAGCCATACACTCTGCTTAACGATGAGGGCCGGAACCCCGGCTCCATTGGTGCCGTCATCGTCCCCATGACTACGATTGACAGTTCATATTCGGTGAGCACTGGAAAGGGCTTGACGTCCTTCACCGACCCGGCTGCCCCGGCCCTACTCGTCGCCTGCCAGTACCTCGAGACCGTCGAGGGCCCACTATGGAATGCCGCCCGGGGGAACGGTCTCGCCTACGGCGTGTACTTTGCCAAGGAGGTCGACGGCGGCTGGGTGGATTTCAAGGTGTACAGATCTCCGTTGGCCTCAAAGGCGATCAGTGCCGCGCGAGACGCGATCGCCGCTTTGGTAGACGGCACGGTAGCCTTCGAGACGCCGATGATCGAGGGCGCCATCAGCCAGCTCGTCATGGCCATGGCGGACGAACAGGCCACCATGGCGACTGCCGCCGTACAGAACTACATCCTCAGCGCCGTCAGAGGTCTGCCCTCGGATTACAACCAGAAGATACTCACCAAGGTCCGGGACGTAACGGTCGACGACATCAAGGATGCGATGAGGACCTGGCTGCTACCCGTCTTCGAGCCGGGAAAGAGCAACGTTGTGGTATGCTGTGCGCATGTCATGGTCGAGGTACGTTCCTTGCCCTCAAATATCCGTCAAAACCCCCTTCCTTGTGCGAGAATGTTGAACGGTGCCGCGATGGCTAACTCACTACTCCGTAATAGAAAATAGAAAAAGAGCTCCAGGAGGTCGGGTATAAGACCCAGGTCAAGCAGCTGTCTGACTTCTACGACGCGTACGGTCTCGAGGCTGGCGAGGACGAGGATGGGGACGAGATGGACGAAGACGAAAGCGAGGAGGATGGTTCGGGAGACTCGGACGGATCCGAAGGCTCTGATGACGATATATCGATAGACGGGAGGTAAAACGGCTCTGGTCAAAATCCAGATAGGACGCCGCATAGACGGGAATGAAATGCTATGACTTAATTGGCTGGGATAGCACGCAACAAAGCATGCAGCGGTGGTGCAAGCAACAGCATTAGAATCTTCACTCCTGTCAGATCACTAGATCAGTAAGGGCTTGAATAGTATCCTAAGGTCGTTACTAGCAGAGCGGGATTCGCTATGGAACTTATCTCCTTCCTCTTGCTAAGTCAAGAGCATATCTATTACAAAGCCAAACTGCACAACCATCACAAAATGGTATCATACACAGAACGAGCCACTAGAACAACCACGCTGATCAAATACTTCATCAGGCCGTATGGGGGGTTTCTCGAGTTTAAAACCCGGCTGGGTACGGAGAGTTGCGTGCGCATTCCTGATATCCACTATACTAGGTTATAATGATTTATCTCTCCTTCCCCCCGTTTTACGCTGGGAAAGGGGTTAGGAGCAACTGTCGATGCACCCACTCCTCGGTGAGGAGGATAAGGGCGCGAAAGATCTCACCCGGTAAGAACGGTCACATCTTTCCCGGTCAAGGGGATCAAGTGAATCGAATTATTACCTCGTATATTCACTTATTTTTCACCTCTGAAGGGGCTATCTCGGTGGTTCAAACATAGAGAACGGAAAAATGAAAAGAAAAAGGGATGCCCACTCCAGGGCACGCACCTGGGCCTGCCAGTCTGCTGGACAGAACAGCTGTCACTTCCAAGCTACACCACATCTTATTCTGCCAATATTCCACGGGTCGATTGTTTTGCCTGGCGTCTTTTGAAACTGTGCTACCGTATCCCTACACCACCAACCGAGCTTTTGTGCGTTAATTATTGCTCGTATTTGGCATTATTAGCTAAGTATGCATTTCTGGGTGCATACTGCTGCTGCCCACCCCTTTGTTTCCTTGGCAATGCAAGCCAGGACCGAGAACCCCTACTCATACCGTTTCCTTTGGATTCCGTTCCTCTAAGCTCATAGTAAACCCATCGTGAGAACCCGCATCCAGCCCCCCCGCCCTTTTTGTTTCTTCTCCCAACCCCTACAATATCAATCATTCCAAGGGCGTGCTTCCAGCGTTCTTCCCCTTCCCCTTGGGCCCACCCTTGAAATGCTTCTTGGAGTTCCCAATCTGAACGTCCTTGGGATCGAGGCCCGTCTCAAGCGCGATCATGGCCCTAGCCTTGCGCCCGCTTAGCTGTTTGGCGCGCGTCTGCGCCTGGTCGCGGCCATGCTGGGTGTACTTGTGGTTAAAGGGCATCGTGAGGTGGCCCGCGTTGCCTCGGCCCGTGGCCGCGAAGAACGCCTTGTCCAGGCGCTGCGACTTGGCGCCCGGTGGCAGCGCTAGTATATCCGTGTCGGCGATGCTAGGCTCCTCGCCGCCGTCTGCTACGCGCAGCTGATCCAGGGCCGCGAGCAGCGCCGCCCGCCGCTTCCCCGGCAGATGTGCCGCGTCGTACAGCTCGCGGTTGAACTCGGCGGAATCACCGTAGCCGGGTGGCGGCTCGACGTATAACAGTTTCCCATTGACATAGTCCTTGAGAATAATTCTCGCCGCCCGGGACTCGTCGGGCTGACCGACACCTTGGGTCTGGAAGCCGCGCGCCTTAGCGTAGGCGGATAAGAACTCGCTAGCCGTCGGTATACCTGTGCCCCCTTCCTCCTGTGGCCGGGTGTCGATGTGGATGCCGTATACTGCTTCCAAGAACGCCTGAGGTACCCTCTGGGTGATGAGGCCGACGGGTCCAGTGTATTCTCGGAGCTGGTCAATCGGTAAGACGCCATTACAGACCAAATCAGCCTTGGTCGTAGCGAAGTTAGGGAAGACTAGACCAGGACAATCGCATAAGATGACGTTGTCACTGAGATGGATGGTTTGAAAATGTTTCGTCTTGCCTGGAGTTGACGAGACTGAGACTTTCTTGGCGCCGATCAATGCATTAATGGTTGACGACTTTCCTACGTTGGGATAACCGACTAAACCGATTTGTAGTTTTCGATCCGGACCTGTCGGATGTTAATACGAAAAGGCATGGA
>QJNU01000160.1:0-132163 GCA_004154915.1 Monosporascus ibericus | reverse complement strand
TGTGACGGCTAAGGGGTTTAACCAACTATTAAACCTAGTCGTACGGTTTATGTTGGCAGTAGTGTCGTGGGAAACTGAGCAATGATACGTTTAATAGTCACGTCTGGTAATAGCAGATTGTCAAGGGTAATCTGGGTAACCAAGTTGTATTACAAGCTGGTGATCTATCTAAGCTATGGTGGTAACGAATGTGTATATCCTCATCTTGGCTCAAGGTGCTCAAGCGACTCGAACCCTTGAGCTCGTTTGGCCCCTTGAGTCCGTGTGGCAGCTCAAGGAGCTCAAGGGGCTTGGCCCTTTGAGTCTTTTGAGTCAGTCACGTGACCTCTTGCCTTAGGTTGGGGCTAACTCTCCTGGGAGGTCCGACCGTTTGTGTTGTAGCCAAGACCGTTAGGTCATAACACCTAAAAACGTTACGCTTATACGACGTAGCCTATTACGAAAACTTCGCATATAACCTAATATCTTTCCGGCAGCTCCGGAAAAAAAGGTATTAATAAAATAACTGAAAAACTAATAATTTTATTCGAAATAAATATAATTAAATGGTTGCTATATTAATAAATAAATTTAATTAATTCGGTATCGAAAATATTAACACAAGGGCTATTTACGTAACCTTTAAAACATATAAACGAAATATTAACTCGTAAATAACGAAACTGTTACAAATCGGTAACGGTATTATATAGTACCTATAATTAAAATACCTAAAGCTCGAAATAATCACATATTTATAATTTTATACTAAGGAAATTTAATTAAAGCATTTTATAACAATTAAATACCAAATATATAATAAGGCGAAAATAAAGAAACTAATACGTGGCAAGTTTCGGAAGGGAATATCCTAATTAGGATAAAAAATCGCCGTTAATTTTATTAACTTTAAAAAAAAACTTAAAAGATATATATACGTTATATTCGTAACCGACAAATACTTAAGCTTTATTTAAAATATTTACCTTAAAAACCGAAATCAGGCTAACGTACGAGATCAGTACTCCGAATGGATCAGTACTTCGGATGGATCAGTACTCCGGATGGATCAGTACTCCGGATGGTTTTTGGCACCCCGCGACAACAAATTCAAATTAATTAACCATAACACATCAAATTAATTAAAATCAATCGGATTTTTTATCGCTAAACGTTTCTATAACTTCCTGACAAGTACGCGTATTATATCCGGGCTTGTCGCAAACGCCATATTTCCGTTCTTTCGTCTTAACCCTTTTGCGATAATTACCTTTAGCCGTTATTGGCTGCATTTTTTTACGACCCCCTTCCTTTTCGGCCAGGAAAGCTTATCCTTTTTATATAATAAGTATTCCTTTTTCTTAAAAACGTTTGTTTTTAATTTTGCTACGTTTGTTAAAAACGTGGTTAGTTTCGCGTAATTGGGTAACCTTTTATTTTAAAAAAGTAATTTTATGCTAAAGTATTAAGTAACTTTTAATTAACAGATTAACCGATTTAACGATTCTTGTCGGCGAGCTACCTTAATAATTTCTAATCTTTCTTTATAAATAACGTTTTTATTTTGTTACTTTACGGATATTTGTAAGAGTTTTCGCAAAAGGCGAAAAATTAGAACCGGCGGAGGTAAGCGGCGAAACGGTTAGTATAAGTATAACTGGAGGAATTTTTAAGTCGGATAAAACGCTATTAAGATCGAATAAAACAAGTCCGGTTTTTGTAAATCCGGATTTGATATTATCGGACGTTATGGCAACTTTAAACGCGTCGTAAAAGCTAATAAGAAAATCTTCTTTCGCGATATGGATATAATAACGTCGTATTAAATTTTCGATATATAGCGAATAAGCGCGCTTTAAAATAAAAAAGCAGGATACGTTAAAAGGTTAAAACCGATAAAAGGAATATACGGGCATACAAAAAATAATAATGCCGTTATCCGCGTAATATTTTTCGAATTTGATTAAATGGTAACTTTCGTAACCGTTAAAAATAAGGAAACGTTTAGTTCCTTTCGTACGCGTTCGTATATGCTTATTAAAGTATTAAATTTATTTTAAACCTAATTCGTTTGTTATCCAATTATTATGGCTTATACCGAACTTTTAATCGGGTAATAATTATTATTTTTAATATTAAAAATTAAAATAGTTTTTTTATTAAAATAATAAATAAAAGTATAACCTAACTTTACGAATTAATAGCTTATATAATTATTACTTATTCCCGATTATTTTATTAAACTTATTTAAATATTTTACGTTTTTTAGCATTTATAATTACGATATTTAATATTATAAAAAGCCTTATTAAAAAGTCCGTTTTATTAAAATTATAAATATTCTTTTTTACGATACCGTATTTTGCGATCATAACCCGAACAAATTCGAACTATTTAAGAAATATTTCTGAATTTTCGCCTAATACTTTTTAATAATTGATTTTTCGATTTAAACGCGTTTTAAGTTTTGTTTGCCGTTTAATAAATCTTAACGCCTATTTAACCCCTACGTATCTTACGACACGCTAGGTAAGCAATAAATTAGCCATATCTTTAACGTGTTAAAGCCGGATAAGAAACGTTCGCGTATTTAGGTTAAGGATTCGGTCGATAATGGATTTCTTTTCGGTCGGCGTTAATTTACGTAATCTGGGTATATAATCGCTTTAAGAAAGTATACCGGTATATCGTTTATATAAAGAAAAATAAGCAACTTTATATATAAAATTAAATATCGCATAACTAAGTTTTGGGTTTCGTTTTCTAACTTGAACGGCTAAATTTATTTTCGTTTTTTTTGTAAGCCGTTCCATGTTATTAATATTAAGAAGTGGATAATTAAAGTTGGGTTGTTAAAAAATGACAAAAACCATCCGGAGTACTGATCCATCCGGAGTACTGATCTCGTACGTTATATTAATTATAACGTTTTAATATTTTTAAGAATCTTAAAAAACTAAAATAAAGTTTTTCTCTAAGTAATCGAATATATTAACGAAAACTTTAAAAAGTTATTAACTTTAAAATATGCTTTAGTCGCCTTTTTTAACATTAAATTTAAGCTTTTAATACTATATACCAAAGTTTAAAATAAGGGTATACAACGTTTAAAAGATATAATTAAGAAAAAAAACGATTACGATACGAAATAATGTTAAATTACCCGCGTTTTTAATCGTATACATCTTTAACTTAATAATTTATTTATAAAACCGTACCCTTAAATACGCTTTTGTAACAAACCTTATATAAAGTTTACTATATTTATTTAATATACAAAAATAAGATTATAATACTTAATCGGAAACCTTAATAAGCTTACTTTTAAGCTTATAATTATAATGCTTACGTTATAACGCCTATTGTTATAAAGAAAAATAAAAACTTTAAAAATTAAATCCTAAAATATGGATAGGTTTTTTCGTTAATTACCGATTAATAAATATTTACGAAATATAAAACCTATTAATTAATAAAGTTATTATTATTTAAAACGTAGAATTTAACGGAAAAGTTACATTTTTAAGTAATAATAGAAATTTAAAGGACAACTTGTTACATATTACGGAAAACGAATTATAAAAGTTATTTCGATAGGTAAAAACACCTAATTAAGCTAATAACTACCTAATATATATACAAAAAGAAAACAGAATCCTAAACGGAATAATTTAATTACCGGTTAAATAAAAGATTAATTTTAAAACAGCATAAACGTTGAATACGTACGGGATAAAAAAATAAGCTTATTCGTATAAAACTAATCATCCTTATACGGCCGTTATATTCGAACCGTTTCCGTCCTTTAAAGTATTACCGCTATTAGCGTTTACTTTAATAATTGTTACGATTATTATGTCGACGGAAGAAATAAAGGTAACCTTAAGCTTTTATTATATTATTTAACTTAAAATGACGGTAAAAAACGAAAGTACCTTACGGATTATAAAAGTAAACTTCCCGTATATTCCGTACCGAAATGGTATTATTCGAAACGATTATAAAATATAAAAAACTACCTTTAATATAAAACGGTTAGCTTATTTTATACAACTAATTAATAACCCGCTGGTAAACTGGGATAATTTAAGAAAAAATAATTATCCGAAATACGCGTTATCTTAATCAAAAGGGTTTTAATATACTAAAAATAAAAAAGTTATTTAATTTACCAAACAGAATATATAAGCGAAACCTGCCATTACCGCCGTAAAACTATAAAGAACTAAATATATACCCGTTAAGGAAAATATTGCGTAAAGCCGAAAGGATTTACTTATAAAGTTATAAAAAATATATTTTTAAAAAGCCGTTAATTATTTTTTTTTTAAATTAAATAAGTTTTAAGGTGCATACAGGTATACGTTTATAAATTCGATAAGTAAAATTAACTTTAAAAATTTAAGGCCCGTTTTGTCGTACGAAATAATTAATAACTAAAAAACGTTTATAAACGTATATACCTATTTATATTAATAAAAAACTAGGTTTAAGCTTTAGTTGTTATTACGGCTAAATTTAACTTAAAGATTAAATAATATAACGTTATAAATCTTTTCGTTAACGTAA
Source organism: Monosporascus ibericus (assembly GCA_004154915.1). Lineage (NCBI taxonomy): Eukaryota > Fungi > Ascomycota > Sordariomycetes > Xylariales > Monosporascus > Monosporascus ibericus. The sequence continues at coordinate 127,614 of QJNU01000160.1, read as the reverse complement.
ACCTACCTTATAAAATATATATAAAAACGCCTTTAAAATACTTTAAACGTAGAAAAACAATTCTAATTAAGAAAGTATTATATAAACTAAGGCAATCGCCTTTATTATAATAAAAAGACTTTATTAAGACGTTAAAGAATTAAAACTTAACCCCGTTCCTTATAAACTTTATTATTTTTTCGTTAAAAATTACTTATTTTTTTTTCGGAAATAATATTATTATAACGTATTGCAAGAAAAGTTAAGACCTCGTGGATCTGTTTATTTAATAAATCCGAAAACGATATACCTTTACAAAAAATAAAAACTTATAATAATTCTTCGGAACCGAAATAATTAAAAATAAACTTAAAAAAGATTTATTTAATTTTCTAAAAACGTTAATAACTAACGTTAAATTATTACCGAATTTTAATTTAACTTATTTAAGCTTAACTAATAAATATTAAAGAAATTGGTTTTATTTTATACGTTAAAATTAATACGTAATGAAATATATCCTTTACGATATCTCAATTCGTACGATTTAATTGTAACCTTAATAACGTATATTATAAAGTTATTAATCGAATTATATTATATCTAGTCAGAATTAAAACGACGTTTCTTTTCATGGATAATACGGTTAATCGAAAAAGGTCTTAAATTTACGTTATAAAGTTATTTAAAAAATTAAAAAGAATAATAAGAAAATAAGCAAAATATAATAAATATTTTTATAATTAAAACGGAATTATGATTTCTTACGTAAATTATTAAAAAACGTTATTTATTTTTCGATTAATTAAAAATTAAAAAATTAACTTAATATAAAACCGGTAAATATATAATGCGATAATTAATAAAAATATAACTTATTTGCGTTAACGTTACCGTATTACAGACAAAGTCATAGTACGTGGATATATATAATTAGTAGTTACAAAAAGTAACATAAGGGAGCTTAATCAAAATAAATTATATACCTACATATAATATACTAGTTAATAAATTAATTCAAGCCTTATTACGTAAACCCTTTAAGCATTTTAAAAAAGCGGCTAAGATTAATAAATATTACGAAAACCTTTAAACGGTAGAAAAATACCCTACGAATAATTTCAAAAAAGGAATTAACCGATTAGAAGGATTCAATCGCCAGAGGAGAGGCGGAATAAAAAGCTGTAACTCTTAAATAATGATAGAATATGACGATTAACGCCGTAACTGCATCAAGACGTTAAAAGGATGTGTCAGCTAGCAAAAGGTACGTTAGCACCCTATATACGGAAAGGCTCCCTCTAATTGGATGATATATATTCCGTTATTAGGTTACTTCAAAAGCAGTACGCGTTGCGAAAGCGCACGTAACTAGCCGAATAGAAAAACACAACTGATGTCCTCTATATCTGACAAAGTATGACTTTTTCTGACGGGAAGCCCAAGGGATTCCTGCCGGCCTGCTTCTAGAATACAACTCCAGCTTTCCGTTCCTCCAGCGGATAGGTTCGGCATGCAAGGATTTTGGGTACACAATCTTCACGAAGACACAGCTCAACGGGAAAAGGCGACATGATTCCCAGTTCACGTACCGAGAGCCCCGATGCGTCCTTTGTTAATGTGGCTACATATAACGGCTGGTCGGTTTAACCAACTATTAAAACTTAGTCGTACGGTTTATATTAATAATAATATCGTAAGTAATTAAATAATAAGGTAGACGATAATTACGTAACGTCCTATACCACCTCGCGATCCAAACTATCTTGTAAGCCGTTTTTTAGCACTTTGTAATAATAAATTCAAATTAAGCAACTATAACATATTGAATCGATTTAAATTAATTAGATTCTTTTTCGCTAAACGCACTTACAGATTTTTATAAGTACGCGTATTATGTCCGAACTTGTCGTAAACGCCGTATTTTCGTTCCTTCGTTTTACTCTTTTTACAACGATTACCTTTAACCGTTATTAGCTATATTTTTTTATTGCCTGTTTTCTTTTCGATTAAAGAAGCTTATCTATTTTAAGAATATTTACTTTTAGCTCTTTAAAGTTTATTTAAGATATAGTTCGTTTCGCGTAATTAAGCGGGTTTTTTCGAAGAAAAATAACCTTGTGCAAAAATAATATTTTTTTGTTAAAAAATTAACCGATTCGATTACTCTTATTAGCGAACTTTCTTGTTAATGTTTAATTTGTTTCTTTATAAATAACGTTCTTATTTCGTTATTTCCGGATATTTTTAAAAGTTTTAGTAAAAAAATAAAAAAAATAAAAATAAAAAATAAACCAGCAGAAGTAAACGATAAAACGGTTAATATAGGTATAATCGGAGTTTTCAATTCGAAATGAACGTTATCAAAATCGAATAAAATAAGTTTAGTTTTTATAAATCCGGATTTAACCTTATAAGACGTTACGTTAACTTTAAACGCGTTATAAAAACTGGCAAGGAAATCTTTTTTCGCGATATAAACATGATAACGTTATAGTAAACTTTCTATATATAGCTACTAAACGCGTTTTAAAACGGAAAAGTAAAATATGTCGAAAAATTAAAGCGAAAAAAAAAAGATATGCAAAACGTAATAATCCCGTTATTCGCGCAATAGATTTTTTAAATTTTATCGAATAATAACTTTCGTAGCCATGGATAATTAAAACGCTTTTCGTTATTTTATACGCATTCGAATATATTTATCGAAGTATTAAATATATTCTAAACTTGATTCCTTCGTTATTTAGTTATTATAATTAATACTAACTTTTTAATCGATTAATAATAAATTATCGTAATATTAAAAATTAAGCTAAGTTTTCTTTATTGAAATAATAAATAATGATATAATTTAACTTTTCTAGTTAGCAGTTTATATAATTATACTTTGTTTTAATGTCTTTTTATATTTATTTAAACCTTCTTACGTTTTTTAATATATATAATTATTATACCGGATATTATTACAAGTTTTGTTAGAAAGGTCGTTTTATTAAAGTGGTAAATAATCTTTTTTTACATGTTTTATTATGCGATTATATCTCGAATAAGTTCGAACTGTTGGCGAAATATTTCCAGATTTTTATATAATCCTTTCTAATATTCGATTTCTTAATTTAAACAGGTTTTTCTTTTTTCTTATTTTCTTTTTTCCTTTTTTGTTACTGTTAAACAAATTTCAATACTTGGTTAATTTCGAAGTATTCCGCAACGTGCTGGGTAAGCAGTAAATTCGTTATATTTTTAATATATCAAAGCAGGATTGGAAACGTTTACTTATTTAAGTTAAGGATTTCTTTTTATAATAGATTTCTTTTCGGTCGGCGTTAAGTTTTGTAAATCGGGAATAATATCCGTTAGAATGCGTTTGCCGTAATATCGTAGTTTTAAAGTAAATTCGAGGACGTTATATAAAAATATAACTTTTTAAAGTCAAGTTTCGAGTTTCGATTATTAGCTCGAATAGCTCAGTTTATTTTAGTTTTTTTATAAGGCGTTTTATGTTGTTCGTGTTAAGAAATTAGTAATAAAGTTAGGTAGTTGATATGTTGATAAAACTGGCTTGTGAGGTGGTTTAGCTCGCGAGGTGTTGTGAGACGTTATAGTAATGAAGTGGTGTAGGGTGCAGTATGGGTGCAGCTGTAGCTTTGTGGCGTCACTGCAGCGTTGCTACAGCTCTGCTTTTAGCTGCTTTCATTCATTTCGCCAGTAGGCTCCAATAGGGCTATATCTAGTGGGTCAGCGACGGTCTATAAAGTTCTAACCTGGCAATATTTGTATATAGTCTTCCGTAGAACTAAGGCACGCTCGATACTTTCTTTTCCTAAGCAACCGATCAAGATGTCCTGCATACATGTAATGACTGGTCGGTTTAACCAACTATTAAACCTATTCGTACGGTTTATATTGGGAGCAGTGTCTTAGGAAACTAAGTAATATGGTATATAATTGTTACGTATAGCAATAACAAATTATTAAAAATAATCTGAGTCATTAAGTTATATTATAAGCTGGTACTTTTTTTAAATTATATAAGAAATAAGCCTATATATCTATCTTGATTATTTTTAATTAAATGTAGTTAAACCGATTATGTTTAATTATTAATCAACCGGAGTCGAACAGATTACGTTCGACTATAAGCTGATTATGTAACTCTTAAGCTTTGGTCGGGTTTTTTCCTTTTTATAATTCTGACCGTTTAAAAAGGTTAAGTTTAGTTAGGTCGTAATGTAACTTTCCTTTTTTACGATTTTTTATTCTTTAAGATTAATTCTTTATTTGATAAAAACGGGTTTTTTTCTATTTCTTTTCGTATTTTAATTCTCTTTTTTTTCATATCTTTATTTATTATGTTTACTTATATTTTAAAGAAAAAAAAAAGAATTAGGATCGTAATCTGTATTCTTATAAAACGTATTTCGTCATTCGGCTTATTTTTATGCTAATTATTTTTATTATATTATTACGGCAAGTAAGGTTCGTTATAGCTTTTATATAGATAAGAAATATGTTAAATAGAACTTTAACGGGATGGACTTTTAAATAATATTTTATGTTTTTCATAAAGAGGATCGGATTAAACGAGAGAAAACAAAATTCGAAATATCTTTTGCTAATGTATTTATTTACTTCTAACGTCTTTGTGAGCAAAAAAGCTTTTACGAAAAAAGGCCGTTAATATAATTTGTTATAAGGTTGAAATTTTGGATAAGTTAAAGAAAAAGAAAAGAGTTAAGGTGAAGTCCGTTACGTAGACCGTTCAAGCTATTAGGGTGGCTGACAGATTTGATTATAAAATTATTAATTGGTTTATGCCAGTAGGCTCGGATTAAGAAGTTAGTTTAAATAATTCCGTCGTTATTAGTAAAACAGCTTTAAGAGGCGTTAGGGGTTTATAAAGTTTTTAGCAGGCTTTTAAATATTTTTAAATTTTAGGTAATCTTTTTATTTCATTAGGTATTCGATAATATGTTTTCTTTTTGCGTGTGTTTAGTGTTTTCTTAGTTTTGTATATTAGTACATCGCTTTTCATTTTTATTCTTATGCTCTATATTAATTTTAATAGTACCTATTATTATTTCGAGTAAGAAAATACAGAAAATAAGATAGAGTTTAATTTTAAGTGGTAATTTTAATTAGTAATTATTTCTTAAGACCTTTTAATGATTTTGTATAGGTTAATATATTTAAAGTTAAACCTTTTTGTTCAGTCGCTTGGTTTGTATATTTTTAGTAGTTCGATAAATAAAAACCTTTTTCTTTTTTACAATATTAGCTCTTTTTACTCTTTTTTGGTTATAATACTTCTTTGTTTAATTAGCTATAATTTTAAGTATTATTTTTGTTTTTAGCTATAGTTGCTTAAGTTGTTTTAATATAAGGATTGCTTCGACGTTAATAGGTCTCTCGTATATATTTTTATAAAAATTTATATTATAAGCTAATTATGTAATAATGTTATAACCTAGCAGCCTTGGCCGCTACATAAACGGTCGAATCTCTAAAACTAGACCCACCACAAGCTAAGAAATCACGTAACTGGCTTAAAGGTCTTAATGTGCCAAGTACCTTAAGCTCCTTAAGCTGTTATAAGAACTTAAAGGCCTTAACGGGCTTAAGAGTTTAAGCCGTTTAAACACTTTAAGTTAAAACGAGGATATATACGCTTATTACCTCTTATAACTTAAATAAATCACTAGCTTATAATATAATTTAATTACCCAAATTACTTTTATTAATCTCCTATTACTAGACGTAATTATTAAATACCTTATTACTTAATTTCTTACGATATTACTGTTAACATAAACCGTACGATTAGGTTCAATAGTTAGTTAAACCCTTTAACCGTTATACATTACAAGCTTTTATTTAACAGTACCGTTAAACTTTAAGCAATATCGAACTATTATGTCCACCAGTTAATCCGTAATTAGGGAACCTACCCTTAAGGAATTAAGAAACGCTATAATCGCTATAACATAAAAGATCCAGAAATTCGAGAAAGTTAACGAATAATTTAATAATTAAGTTAAAACATAGCCTATTACGGAACCGAAGCAGAAAATTAAGGCCTTAAAACCTTTTAATAATACCGGAAACGTTTAAGCCTTTTTAACTTAAGTTAAATCTTACTTTCATTTTTATCGAAACTCCTTAATCGATAAAGCCGATAAGATTATTATTATCGCCGGAAGCCTTAAAAAAGATATCTTAAAATAGTTCGAACCTACCCGACCGGATTACCCGGAAAATATAGAAAACGACCGAAAGAAAGATACTAACAAGCTATTCCAATATTATATCAACTTCGAATAAAGGTCTGAAATATATACGGAAACCTTAATGAAAAACGAAAAACCGGACAAAACATTTTTTTAATTTATTTAAAAAAGCTTAACGTTTAAATACGCAGCATTATTTAAGCAAACCTTATCGCGTACCGGATGGATTAACGATAAAATCATAATAAATACCTTTTAAAAAAGCTTAAAGGAAACCGTTAAAGACGAAATAATCCGTATTAAGAAATTATTTACTTTCGATAAATATATTAACGAAGTAATTAAAATTAATAACCGATGATATAAACGCCGGAAAAGAAAAAAAGATATTATATTCCTAAACCCGGATATTTGAAAAATGATTACTAAAAAAAATATGTTTTTTACTTTTTACGGAACGATATTAAAACCTATAGAATTAAAAGCAGTTTAGTAACGTAAACTTCGTATTATTAAATGTTATCACTATAATAAGATAAGATATAAGGTTTATTAATGTAAGGTACTTAAAAAACTAAGATAAAATATTTGAATACTAGTCCTTTAAAGATCCCTCCGGAATAACCAAGGTAATAATAACCGATTAATTAACATAATAAAGATTCAAAATAGCTATAATCCCCTTAAAGAAATATAATAAGGATTATAAAAGATAAAAAAGGTATTTTAAGTAACCATTTAAAAATAGCAAGCCTTTATTATAAGACCTATAATAGCCCAATAGCTAAAGGAATACGACGGATAAAAAGAACTTACAAAGAATAAGTTATTTTCCCGTTCCTAAAAAAAGGTAATAACGGTACGAATAGTTGGAATTAAACGCATGGATTAAGGAATACCGAGGTTAGGACGAGAACTTACTACCAGGACAGCCGGATCGATACGGGAAACTTTATGCTATCCAATACAAACGCGCTTATTATCTTAAATATATGGAAAAACAGTAATATATCGAAAAAAGACTTACGCGAATATATAACCAGGGATTTAACTTTTATAATTAAACTAGAAAAGATTTTAAAGATTAACGATAATATAGATACTTAAAGATATATATCTTAAAAAACACCGTGAACATTATTACGGCAGTAACAAATTAGCCCGAAAGAAAGACTTATCGCGATAGAGATCCTATATGCCATTTCGGATAGTACGACCATAAGATAAAAAAAGAATGGGTTTACCATATTGTTATAGAGGGATTTTTGGAAGTAATTAAGACCTTCAATTTTCGATTAACCTTTATAAACGACCTAAATAAATAATAAGAAATTAAAAACGAAATCTAGAAAAAAAAAACGAAAACATGAAATAATACGACGCCCAATTCCAAGCACGATAAAAAAAATTAAGAAACCCCCGAATTAAAATATATTAATAAAAGAATTTTTTAAACATAAATCTTTTTATTCGAAATTACTTTACGCCGATAAGAAGGATAATTAAAGTAATTACAAATCCTTAATTAATAATATTACAAACGTATTAAGGCATTAAAAAATGAATTAAAAAACAAACGTTATTTATAAAAAAAGCCGTAAGATAATAAGATTCAAAAAAGCTAATAAGAGCTTTTTAAAAAGGCTTTAAACGCGACGATAAGAAACAAAAATAACCTTATTACCTTATAAGTAAGGATTAGGATATATTAATTTACCGCATTTATAAATTACGGAATAATAGAAGGTAATTATATTACGCCGGATATAATTAATTAACTTCGATTATTATGGAAAAAAAAAGATGGAACCTTATATCGCCGAAAGCGTAAAAGGTTAGGTATTTACCTACGACAACGGAAAAATTACACGAAAAATTAATTATTTCGAGATTTTCGTTAACGAACGAAACTAGATAGCAGATTTTAATATCGTTCCAATGAAGAATTACGATATAATCCTCGGGAATTTAGAGTTATACTAATATCACCTTTTAATTAATTAAATAATTAATTAGGTAAAATTCGTTTTATATCCATTCGATAAAAAAGAATAAAATATGAAAAGATTTTAATATTCGATCGAAAATGGCGATAAATATAGGTATAAGGATACGATAACAACCTTATTACTTCTAGGAATAAAGTATAAAGAAAAATAAGGGTACCATAAGGAAATATGACGTATTATCGTTATTATCAAAATAAAGTTACGAAAAATAAACGATTATTTAAAGCATTAACTTTTAGAATTAAAAATCAAAATTAACGTACCTTTATAATACAATAAATATAAACGATTGTTTTAAAAGAAATCCGAAACGAAATTACTGGAATATAGCGAATAAGATCATAAGATAGTTCTTAAGAAAAGAATATCGACCAGATTTTATCTAATTTACAACCTTAACGAAACGGAATTAAAAGCATTACGCGAATACCTCGAAAATAAGCTTCGAAAAGGTTATATACGATATTTTAATTTATTAACCGGATACCTTATATTTCTCGTACTCAGAAAAAACGGAAAGTTACGCTTAATTATCGATTATAAATAAGTAAACGATAGTACAGTTTAAAATAAAATACCGTTACTTTTAATCAACGAAATAGAAAATCGCCTTTATAGAATAAATTAATTTACGAGCTTAAATTTTAGAAAAGGATATAATTAAATCCGTATTAAATTAAGATGCTAATAGAAAATAAGTTTTAAAACGAAATATATATTTTTTACATATTTCGTTATATCTTTCAAATTAACGAACGAATTAATAACCTTTTAGCAAATAATTAACTGTATATTTAAAAAGTGTTCAAGTATTTTGGGTATTTATTACCTTAACGATAGTCTTATTTATTCGAAAAATAAAAAGGAATATATAAGATATGTTTATATAGTCTTTTAAGCCTTATAAAATGTTAACCTATTAATTAATACGGACAAAAGTTAATACCACACGCAAAGAATGGAAATTTTAAGCTATATTATTACCTTAAGATATATTAAAATAAACTTTAAAAAGATCGTTATAATACAAAAATGGGAAATATTTATTATAATTAAGGAAGTAGAAACCTTTTTCGGATTTGCTAATTATTATATAAGGTTTATTCGAAACTTTAATAAAATAATTACCTTATTATTTGACTTCATTAAAAAAGGAAATAAATTCCTTAAAATGATAAAAATAAAAACCTTTTTTTATAAGATTATAAACGCGGTCTTCAACAAACTAGTATTAATTATGTACGATTTAAGCCACTTAATTAAGCTTAAATTTAACGTTTCGGATTACGCTTTAAGCGTAATAACCGGATACCGTAATAATTAAGGTAATTTATACTTTATCGCCTTTGACTTTTATAAATTAACGGAAATAAAGTTAAATTACGTTATTTTTAATAAAAGATTTATGGTTATTATTAAGGCTTTCCGAGAATTTAGATATTACCTTAAGGGAAACCTTTATTAGATTAAAATGTATACCGACTATAAAAGCCTTATTCGTTTTATTACTACGAAAGAATTAATAAAACGATAAATACCTTATGCCAAAAAATTAACAAAATACGATTTCGTTATTATTTACTAAAAGGGATTAAAAAACGACAAAGTAAACATATATAACCGAAACCGGACTTCGAAAAGATAGTAATTAAAGTTAATTATTAAATCCTCGATACTATACTAAAAGGATATTTATAATTACGACAAATAGAAATAATTAAAATAAAATCTTTCGATCTATATTGAAAAGGCTCTAAGAACATAATAATAACTTACCTAAAAATCAGAAAAGAAATTTCTAAAAGAATACTAAAAAATGTTAATAAGAAATATATACGAATATCAGCTATACGGACATCCAGAGATCTACAAAACCTTAAAACGATTATAACGTACCTATCACTTTCCTAAAATGAAATTAGTAATAAAAGAATACGATAGTAATACTATATATATAATAAGGTAAAGACTCGACGACATAAACCATACGGAAAATTACAGCTATTACTAGTCGTAAAGCGATTATAGGATTTAATTACTTTCGATTTTATAATTAAACTTCCATTATTAAAAAACCCGGTTATAAATATATATTACGATAACATAATTATAATCGGTAATCGATTTACTAAATTCTGCTATTTCCTACCATATAATAAGGATACGGACGTAAAATAAATAACATATATTTTTTTAAAATATATTTTAAAAATATACAAACTACTAACGAAAATTATTTTAGATAAGAAAACGAGATTTACTTCGAAATTTTAATAAGAACTTATAACATAATTAGGCCTAAATCATAAACTATTTAGCATATTTAAACTTTAAATAAACGGATAAATGAAAAAAACCAACTAAATACTAAAAGTTTATATACGATATTATATTAATTACTAACAAAACGATTAGGTTTAAAGGTTACTTATCGACTAATTAACTTATAACATTAGTTATTATAAAAATATTAAAATGATTTTAATAAACGCCAATTTTAATTTTATACCAAAAGTTTATAAAAATATATGTAAAGAACTAATTAACGTTAAAGCAATTCTTATATCAAAACAACACAAGTAATTATACGTAAAAATGAAAACAAAATTTAAATTCGTACGTTATTAAATAAAGAAGTATTATACCTAGAAAAGGTTAAAAGAATTAACCTTTTAAAAAGAAAAGATAGTTTACTTAATCATTAAAAACATCTAAACTAAGCAACCAAATTAAAAACTCGACTTTAAATATATCGGGATATATAAAATCATTAAGAGAATTTCAGAAAATAACTATTAATTAGAACTACCACTTAAAATTAAACTCCATTTCATGTTTTACTTTTCTTTATTCGAGTTAGTAACAAATACTATCAAGGTTAACATAAGATACGAAAAAAAAGCAAAAAGAGATGTACTGACATCCGAAGCAAAAAAAAGATATAAAAAAAGAAAAAAAAATCTTAAACATACGCAAAAAGAAACGGACTAACCTAATATCTGGTTAAATGGAAAAACTACTCAAATTCCAAAAATACCTGGGAACCCGCAAAAAGTCTTAGGAACGCCTAACGCCTATTAAAAAGCTCTTACTAATAACGACGGGTCCGCCTTAGTTAACAACCGACTACTTAATAAGTTCAAACCAATCGACCAGGTTTACGACCTAACTTAACGTAACCGCGGCGACCGCCGCCTTTAACCGCTTTTATTCTTTTTTTAAACGTTTAAATTCTTCCATAACTTCCGCACCTTTAAAACGAAATATATCGGTGCCGCGATAACGGAAAAGCCGTTTTTATTTTTACAAACGGTTAAGTTTATTAGCAGTAACCCGTAATATCTTTGGAACGTATTCCTCCTTACGTTCCAAACGGTCCTTTTTATTAAGAAACTTTTAGTGTTTTATTTCCGAAAGCCTAAAAATATTATAAGGATTACCATAACGGATATACCGCGCGCATTTTACGGAACCACGGGCGACCTTGCAGTTTATACCTTCCTTTTCGCAACGAAAAAAAAGGCATAATGAAGCTAAAACGGTTAATACGTTCTAAAAGAACGAAAGGGTTAATACGCTAACGAAAACGACGTTTTTTAATTCGACCCGACATAATAAGTATGAAAAAAGGAAAATTACTTACCAAAATTAACGGATAAATAAATTGATTTTTAAAAGTAAAAATCCTTAAAAAGAAAAAAATCGTATTATAATCTAGTAGCCTTATCCGTTATATAAACAGTCCAATCTTTAAAACTGAACCTACCATAAGTTAAGAAATCACGTAATTAATTTAAAATTTTTAATATGCTAAATACCTTAAGCTCCTTAAGCCGTTACAAAAACCTAAAGGCTTTAACGAGCTTAAAAGTTTAAACCGCTTCAGTACTTTAAATTAAAACGAGGATATATACGCTTATTACCTTTTATAACTTAGATTGATCACCAGCTTATAATACAACTTGGTTACCCAGATTACCTTTAACAATCTGCTATTACTAGACGTAATTATTAAATACCCCATTGCTTAATTTCCCACGACATTACTGCTAACATAAACCGTACGACTAGGTTTAATAGTTGCTTAAACCCCTTAGCCATCACAGATAGGTAGCCTTTAAACCTAATCGTTTTATTCGTAATTAACGTACTATTATAAGTATATTCTTAATGTTTAGTTAATTCTTCTTATTTATTCGTTTATTAAAGTTTAAATGCATTAAATAACTTCTAATTTAAGCCTAACTATGTTATAAGCTTTTGTTAAAATCTTGAAACCAAGGTCGTTTTTTGTTTAAAATAATGTTTAGTAATAATCTGTATATTTTTAAACTATGTTTTAAAGACATATATTGAAATGGTGCAGGGTGCAGAGCCGGGTACATGGCTTTGCCGATCAATTAGTCATCACCAGTCATGTATTTCTAGGAGTTCATTTTTCGCTGGGCGCAACCCCAGAAAGAGGAGACAATCATCATCGCTTCATACATGGATTCAACACCACACAATACAGTTTGCGTTGCCTTCATTATCTCTTGAACCGCGGGCTCAATCGTGACACTCCCATAAAATATGCACTGATCAGGACCAAATCACCCCGTCCCAATTCAATATACCAGTTTTTTTTTATTTCCGTATTTTTATCATGTAATAAAAAAGAGGAGAATATAGTAAATCGATTAACGGTTATAAAGATGCTATTATAATACATACCCGTAGTTAGGGATTTTAATAATAAAAGCGCAGTAATAAAATCGAAAGTAATTTAAATTTATGGTCGTTTTACGATTAATAATAACTGTAGTTCTCCGTATGATTTATATTGTTAAGTTTTTACTTTATTATATCCATGGCATTATCGTCGGACTTTTTATTACCGATTTTATATTAAGAAAATAATAAATGTATTATATTCGTTTAAAAGCTTTATTAAGTATTAATTATTTATATAATTAATATTGTGTATGTTTTAAATTCATATTCTTTAGTATTTCTTTAGGATTTATATCTTCTTTATTTTTTTTATTTTTAAGTAGGCTATTATTATATTTCTAAATATTCTGATATAGGTTAACAGTACTACTTTAATCGTTACTATCTATTATGGTTATAAGTATCCGTGTAGCGAAGTATTTAAAATCTAATAATTAACTTTAAAATCTTTTTCCCTTTTTTTTAGGTTTCGCTTTTACTTTGACGAGTTCGTTCGTTAACCTTTAATCCTTTTATTTTCGTATTCATTAAAACTTATTTTCTTTTCTTCTCAGCTTGAATAATAACTTAATTATTTTATTAAAATGTCCACTAAACCTTTTATAATAGTTAGTAAATCAAAAAGAAATTATACTTCGTTACCTATAATAAGCTTTTCTTACTTTCACACTGCAGCGATCTTCTTAAAGTCTATTTCAATATATTCTATGATAATAATAAATCCTAAGAATTCTATATTTTATATCTGGAATTAACTTCTTTCTGTATTAACCAGTAAATTTACGTTTCGTAAGCTTTAAAAACCTTATAAACGTATCTGATATATTCCTTCTCGTGTTTCGAATAAATGAGAATGTCGTCGTAGTAATATAAAACGAGAATATCTAGATTTGCTTAAGTATATAATTAATTATCCGCTAAAAGATTACTAGTACGTTCGTAAGTCTAAGAGGTATATAATACGATATTCGAAGAATTCGTACTTCGTTTTAAAGGTTATTTTCTATTTAGGTTTTAATTTATATTTTATAATAACCTTTTTTAAATCTAGGTTTATAAATTATTCTACATTATAAACGTGGTGTTTATCTTCCCGATTAAAACTAACAGTGTTTTATTTTCGGTTATTAAATTATTTACCTATTTATAATCGATTAGTAACCGTAACTTTCTGTTTTTCTTTGGTATAAAAAATATAGAATATGCGGCAAATGAACTAAACCGTCGTATATAACTTTTTGTAAGCTTTCCTTTAAGATATTCTCGTAATACGTATAATTCTATTTCATTAAGGTTATAAATAATGCAAAGTCTATTTAATATTCCCTTTTTAAAAATTATCTTATAATTTATTTATTAAATGTTAATAATTTCGTTTTAACTTCCTTTCGCAATAATCCTTTACCTTTTATAAATTTATTCTGATAGTGATAATAATACGACGTATCTTTCTATAATACCTTTACTTTATTTTATGCTTTATTCCTATAGGTGATTAAGCTTTTATTATATCTTTATATTTATATTCGTCACTATTTTCGATTATATATTAAAAACTTTTTATATCTCGTTTTACTTTATAGAAAAGCTATAAAGTAAATTCTATTTAACCAGTTATTTAATCGATTAACGGGTTATATTAATACGACTATGGGTTTCTAAGGATTATATCATAATTCCTTATTTCAACGGGATTAAAATTTATTATTTAGTTTCGTCCTTTAACGAAATTTTCGAAACAATTAATTTTGTAGATAGTCTTTTTATTATCGCAAGTAAATATCTAACTATTTACGTTCTCGGCGATATAAGGTATTATCTTTTCCTTTTATAACTAGTTAAGTTAGTTAATTATATTCGGTATAATATAATTACTTCCTAGTAGTTAATAATTTATAAATGCGATAAACGAATATAATTTCATCCGTACTTATAAAATAAAAATGTTATTTTTAACTTTATCATCGCTTTTAAAGCGTTTTTAAAATGCTTTTATTAACTTTTTAAGGTTTTACCATTTTACGATTTTCTTATAAATAACGTTTACCTTTTAAATTGTCCTTTAATGTTTTAATAAGGTCTTAATTGTATTAATAAAACGCTTATAACTTGTTTAATTATTCTTCTTATTCAAGTAGGGAGCCTTTAAATAAAGAAACATACGTTTAAAAATCTTCTGCTATAATATATTTTAGTTCGGAGTTTTCCTACTTTTTTTATCGTATGTAAAATTAAGCGTTATAGTATCTCATAACGTATTACAAAAGTAAATCGGTTATATAAGTAAGTAAATTACTTTTTAAACAATTTAATTACCTATCTTTTTTCGCGTATTCTTTAATATTATTATTTTAAAACGTTTTATAAAAAGAGTTAAAATAAACCTAGCCGCTTAAATAAGATAAAGAAATCCGAAGCTTAGTTTTAAACGGCTTAGTTTTATATACGAAGTTTTCCTATTTATATTATAAAACCGATTTAACTGTAAACCTTTTAAAAGCGAAACTTTATTTTGCAAAAATTAACGCTAACTAAAGGAAAATTAATTGATAATTAAATTATTAACTTAACTACGTAAATATCTTTATATAATATTAATATGTTAAATATATAGTAAATCTGTTATTAACTTAACTCGTTCTGATATGCGTTAAGGTTAATTAAACGTTAAACTTTATTTAATAACAAAAAAGAAAAAAAAGAAAAGAAAAAGAAAAAAAAAGAAACGCGTTTAAATCGGAAAATTCTTTCTTAAAAATGTAACGAACCTGTTATACATCCACCTGGAAGTATAAGCAGTATCCGAAATGGGGTCTTAATTTGCAGGTAATAATAAGGCAAGGGATAATTTACTAAAGGTCTATTCGTTAAAGAGATTTAAAGACTCTTCCTATAGTAAAGAACGACTGCGTCTGGCTGTAAGCTTAGATTGATAGCTAAAGAGCGAAAACTAAGTAGGTGCTATCGACATAGGAGACTGGTTCATATATATCCTTATTCCTTACAGTGAGTGTGTCGTGGATCCATGTGATCCATGTGATCTGGACCAGACCACTTAGATCACCTAGATCACTAGGAAGGCCAGGCCTTCCACCCGTGACTTAGCCGAGACAGGCCCACACCAGGCCTCAAGTGGGTCTCCCAAAGACAGGAACCCTCGTTTCTGTAACAAAAAGGTATTATACGAAAACCCAACAGTATTTCGAAAATAATTTAACTTTATTCGTGTTATAATCGCATAATACGGTATCGTAAAAACAGATTTATAACTTTTATAAAACGGGGTTTTTAATAGGATTTCTTATAATGTTAAGTATAATAATTATAAAGGTTAAAAAACTGAAAAGTTTAAATTAATATAATAAGGTAACTTAAAATAAATTATGTTTATATATGTTACTAGTTCGAAAAATTAAATTATACTGTTGTTAATTATTTTAATCGGAAAAGTTTACCTTAATTCTTTATATTTTAATAACATATTACCAGCTGATTTAAACATCGGTATTAATTATAATAATTAAATAATAAACAAATTTAATATTTTATTAAATATATATAAACGCATACGAAAAGAACAAACCGATTTTTTATTCTCGACGGCTACAAAAATTATTTTTTAATCGAATTCGAAAGATATTAGGTAAATTACGGCCTTATTATATTTTATATACCTTTACATTTCTTTTATCCTTTTTAAACTTTTAATGTATCTTAACATTCAGGTTTTAAACGTATTTATTCGCCTTATATTAAAATTTTAATATAATGGTACGATATATATATTTCGAATAAAGGTTATTTCGGCTTTTAAAAGACATTTAAAGCTATTATAACGTTTAATACTATTAAATTCGAATTCTCCAAAATAAAGCTAATTTTATTTTAATTTTATAAACGATTTTTTTAAATTAAAAATTCTTTCGGTTATATTTATACCAGTTGCTTTCCTGCTTACTTTTGCTGATTTTATTTCCCGGCTGTAAAAACTTTTAAAATTATCCGTAACGTAATAAAATAAGAATATTAGTTATAAAAGATTCAAAAATTACTAGGATAACTTATTAATAAAAGTTATTAAGTTAGTTAGTTTTGTAATAAATAGTTATAACGTGTGACACCACCTCCTCGGACAAACCACCTTATCGAATACTTTTTTAGTTAATGCAACTATTTAACTTTAATCGCTTATTTTTTAATACTAACGTTATAAAACGCCTTATAAAAGACACGAGAATGAACATAGCCATTTAAGTTAAAAAAAGAGACCCAAAACTTAGTTTTAAACAGCTTAATTTTATATACGATATCTCTTCGTTTACGTTAGAAAATCGAATTAACTATAAACTTTCCCAAGCCGATACTATCCTTAATTTGCGAAAATTAACGCCGAGCGAAGAAAAGTCGATTATCGACTATATCCTTGATTTAAATACGCGAACGTTTTTTATCCGGCTTTAATATATTAAAGATATAACGAATTTATTGCTTTCTTAATATATCGCAAAATACGTTAAAGTTAACTAAGTATCGAAATTTATTAAACGGCAAAAAATGTTTTAAACGCGTTTAAATCGGAGAATTAATTATTAACGGGTTTTATGCGAAAAATTAAAAATATTTCGTAAATAATTCGAACTTATTCGGGTTATTATCGCAAAACACGGTATTATAAAAAAGGATATTTACAACTTCGATAAAACTAGCTTTTTAATAAGATTATTTATGGTATTAGATATAATAATTATAAACGTTAAAAAACGTAAAGAATTTAAATAAACGTAATAAAGTAATCGGGAATAAGTTATAGTTTTATAAATTATTAATTCGCGAAATTAGGTTTTGCCGTTATTTATTATATTAATGGGGAAAACCTACCTTAGTTTTTAATATCGCAATAATTAATTACCAGCCGATTAAAAAGTTGATATTAATCTTAATAATTAAATAATAAACGAATTAAATTGAAAATAAATTTAATATTTTAGTAAATATATACGAACGCGTACGATAAAAACGAAACGTTTCCTTATTCTTAATAGTTACGAAAATTATTATTTAATCGAATTCGAAAAATATTACGCGAATAACGATATTATTACTTTTTATATACCCGCGTATTTTTTTATCGGTTTTAACCTTTAAATATATTTTACGTTTTTGTTTTAAAACGTATTTATTCGCTTTATATCGAAAATTTAATATAACGTTATTATATTTATATCGCAAAAAAAATTTTCTTCCCGGTTTTTACAATACGTTTTAAGCTGTTATAACGTCCGATAATATTAAATTCGGATTTGCAAAAACTAGTTTTGTTTTATTTAATCTTAATAACGTCCTTTCCGAATTGGACGTTCTTCCGGTTATGTTTATACCGACGGTTTCGCCGCTTACTTCCGTCGGTTCCATTTCTTCCCTTTTTGCGAAAACCCTTAAAAATATCTATGAAGTAACGAAATAAAAACGTTACTTGCAAAAAAGATTAGAAATTATTAGGGTAGCTCGTGGACAAGAATAATAAAATCAGTTAATTTTTTAACGAAAGTAACTTATTATTTTTATACGAAGTTATTTTTTTTCGGGAAAGAATTACCTAATTACGCAAAACGAATTATAGTTTAAGTAAACGTCGGAGAACTAAAAATAAACGTTTTTAAAAAGGAGAGATACTTATTATATATAAAAAAATAAGCTTTTTTAACCAAAAAGGAAGGGGGTGTTAAAAAAATGCAGCTAATAACGGCTAAAGGTAGTTATCGCAAAAGGGTTAAAACGAAAAAACGAAAGTGTGGCGTTTACGGCAAGCCCGGACATAATGCGCGTATTTGTAAAAAAGTTATAAATACGTTTAGCGAAAAAGAATCCGATTAATTTGAATTAATTAAATATGTTATGGTTAAGTTATTTGAATTTGTTGTAATGCAGTGCTAAAAAGTATCCGACGAGGTGGTTTGTCCGAGAAGGTGGTGTGGGACGTTATATTACTTTCATATATACCCGCTTTTTTTCGGAAAAAAATGTTTAATTACGTAAAACGAGTTATATCTTAAATGTTATAACTCAGCTATTCTTGGCCCACCAGACTGTTACGGACCAACACCTTACCAGCTTGGGCATACGGTCGGAACAAGACCAGGAATTGACCGACGCCTAGAAAGGTCACGTGACATGGATCCGGAGGGATCCCCCGGATCCACGGGGACCCCATACAATTAGATATGACGGATCCGAAGTAATCCTTCGGATCCAAAGGGATCCAACTTATGATATATACTCTCGTTACCCTTTATAGCCTAGATAGATCACCAGCTTGTAATACAACTTGGTTACCCAGATTACCTTTGACAATCTGCTATTACCAGACGTGACTATCATCCCTTCGGCGACTAGCTTTGACTATACGATCCGAGGAGCGAGACGAGCAGATCCACATGGATGAAGCTACAAGCCTGTTCCTAGAAGCTTTGGGCCCCCTCGAGGACCTTAGCTTGACTTGTTTCTGCGGCAATGTCTCGTTCAACGCCATTCTCGATCGCCATGGCAGGTCTATACGCAAGCCTCGACTGAAGCCAGCTCGCGAGTATGACATGACAACAACCCATTTTGTTCCCTCACATGGCCGCATCGAGGAAGTTGCACAAGGATGTCCCAATCTTGCCCGAGTGGAATTGCTTGTACCCCGTACCCAAGGTGACAAACAAGAAGTCGCCCTCTACCGTGCTTTAGGTCAGTTGAAAGGGTTGAAGTGGGTATCTCTATTGCTTGATTGCTCGAGGCTGGATCTCTCGAATGTAGAAGTAGGGGGTACTGTCTGGCTTGGGCCTAAGGCGAATGTAGTCACGGAAGACATACGCGATGCTCTCATCAACGCTTCCATCGACTCTTATTTGGCTATTTCCATCTTCCGCATCATCGCCGCCGACAACCCCAACCTCGAGCGCCTTAAGCTCAAGGTCTACGAAGCAGGAGACTTCGGCTCAGGATATTTCAAGGGTTGTATGATGGACATTATGCAATGGATCGGACGCAGTCGGGTCTGTACGCGGAGCCGAGAGAAGGTCGTGGCAGAAGAGCTTGGAAAGAGCAAAAGACTCTGGATCGGGGAATATTTAGAGTCGAACATGGAGAACGATGAGTATGAGAAGGCGTGGAGGAGCAGGTGGCCGGATAAGACAGGGAATTGGAAAGCGGATTGGTCAAGCTTTCCGCTCCCCGAAAGCTCCAATTGACTTTACGCGGCCATTCAGTAAGGTTGAACATGGTATTAAGTTCTGAGCGCGGCGGGGTTACTGGACATATTGGCCGTGCCGTAGTCTGCACGGCATCGGTTGGACGGTGTTTTTATGGTCCAAAAGCTGCTGCTGCTCAGCGATCGCATCTTGTACCAGTTCGATAGACGACGGTAAAGAGCTTTCCAGAATATATGAGGGCGGGAATATATGAATTATAGCAGGATATCCTGCTGGTTAAATCACTTACTGGCCAGCATACACCTAGATCATGTTTTCAGGGGGAATACCCCTATCCAGTACCCTGCAGAACCGATTACGTAATCGACCCTTATCAGCTCTATCACCCTTGTCTGTATTTTGGAGATACAAAGGAAGGCCTTCATACAAAGCAACATCCACGTGCATGATTCCGCTGCAGTGCATTCCCCGCCAGTATAATCCGAATCCGAATCCGCCAATTCAGATGTTCAGATGTAGAACATCAACCGTAAAATGCCGATCTGCATCGAGTGCCGGACGCCGGTAAAGACGCTATGGACGCAGTACAAGGGGGCGGGCGACCCGTCGAGCGGGCATAACATACGGCTGACGGTGTGCAAGAACTGCGGCCGATTCTGCGACAAGTACGTAGAGCACGACTTCGTCGTGCTGTTCATCGACCTCGTCCTGATCAAGCCCCAGGTCTACCGCCACCTGCTGCACAACACCCTGATGCACGAGCGCGACCAGTTCGATGTACGTTCTATGGTGAGGGATGGTGGGATCGGGAGAGGAGATCAGATGGGAGCTTATGCTGATGTGTGGACCTGTCGCAGCCGTCTATCGTCCGTCTGGGCACGTTGCTACTGCTGTTCGACGTCTACCTGACTTGGGCGCGCATCGAGAAGCAGTCTGTTCCAGATCCTGGCTCTTCGCAGACCAGTAACTTGGGCAGTCTAGCCGAGCAGCCCATTGTATGCCAATACATGTTCTTCTGTAAGTCCGCCCGCCCGACTGGCTACCAGTCGACGCCGCTCCGACGGATATCCTACACCGTCCATTAGATACAAGTTTCCAGCTGACGAGGTATTCTCTTTGCGCCCCCCTCCCTAGTGATCCTCTGCTTCTTCTCGACGCTCGCATTCCACCTCAGCATCCGGTTCCTGACGTCGTCTTCGTTCTCGCCGCTGACGTTCCTGGGGCTGCTGCGGCAGCCGTGCGCGCGGCCCAACTCGGTCTCGACGGCGCTGCTCGTGTCGAGCTCGACGAAGCTGTTCCCGATCCTCATGGTCATCTGGGACTATGACGTCCCCGCGGCGGCGCGCAGCCTCGGCTGGGCCGTCGTCGCCAACAACGTCGAGGCCCTCGAGATCCTGCTCGACTGCGGCTACGGCGTCGCCATCGTCCTCGCCGCCGCGGGCGCCGTCGCGCGCTGGCTCGTCGGCCGCGCCGTCCTCTGGGCCGCCGGCCTCGAGTGGGTCGACTCCATGGGCGTCGGCGACAACGGCGTCGCGGCCGACGGCGAGGCCCTCTGGGCTCTGCTGCGCCACCTCAGGGAGTGGGCTGGTAGGCTCGCTGTCGGATAAGCCTACCTGGGGTGGGGTCATGAATTACGAATCACATGAATACACCCGCGTCCATTCTGGCCGGTTCTTCGATTTTGACCCTTCAAGATTCTACGTAATCAAGGTTTCGTGATATGCATGTAACTTAACGGTTTCCGTATAACATCCGCTGTCAACTCCTCCATCGATGTGCTTAGAACTTCGAGTGCACCCGTTCAATGGCAGGGAGATGCTCTTTCTCTTTATAGAAGTGCTGAAAACGTAGTATTGTATGGATCCGCCTTTCTTCCTGAACGCCGAAAACAAGTAGTACTAGATACAGAGACAATCGCTGCTGTTCCTGCACACACTGGCCCGACGGCCCCCATGATTCCTATTACCGTAGCAATGCCGCATCAATCGCCTGTTCGCTTGAACCGTCCGTCTGCATCCATCTCTTGTTGACTGTTCCTTCATCCTCATCACCATTTCTACCGAGCGATTCTTCTCTCACGAGAGGCGTCCATTCTTTCATTCGGTTACGAACTGCTCGCGCACGTCGCTCCGTCTCGGCTCGATCAGCGGGTGCAGCTGCGCCATGAACGTGACGAACCACATGAGGTAGCAGCTGGCGAAGGCGAGGATCAGGGAAGAGCGCCAGGTCCTGTCACAGCGGAAGACCCGCAAGTTAGCAACTTTGTCCCTCTGTACGTAGCCGCCAGGAATCTCTCGTATGGTCATCTAAGCAGAGTAGGCAGGTAGGCCAGAATAGGATGGGGGATGGGCTGTGTGGTGGTTGTAGAGATGGCCGGAATGACGGCGCGGGTGGTTGACGTACGTCTGATTTTCGCCCTTGGGGGAGAAGAACCACGCTGCGGCAGACATGGCGACGACGACCACGAGGCCGACGAATACGCTGTACCTGGAGGTTGGAAGGTTGCATGGTCAGCTTCCGCTCGCAATCCCGGTTGCTGCAGAAATGGGAAAGCGGAATGAAATCATACCCTTGAGCCATGGCGTGTTTGGAGCGTATTTCTTTCTAGAGCCCTTTCAAGACGATGGGTGTGATGTTGTGTAGTTCGTAATTCGTAGGTAATAAATGATCAAGCTCTAGATGCGAATGGGAAGCTGCTGGCCCTGGCAGTAGCTTCAATCATTGAGTGAGCGGATGTGGATACCGCATATGTCGGATGCCAAGAAAGCTTAGTCATCCGCGCTCAGCGTCTCGCCTCGTTGAAGCTACTTAAGTTCGGTACTTAGTTAGGGGGCTCGTTCGGTGTAACTCCGAGGCAACTTAACTCTTCTGCCAACACAACGGGGCACTCTGGTAACAGCTGCAGATTCGGTCGTAGACGGAAGACAAGCTATAGGGAACAAGTGGTACTAGGAAGTTAATCCGAACCTGTAAATGAATGATTACACGTTCAACTTCTATGCCCCCAAATAGGATGACAATGCGGCTCTCACGCCCTTTTTTATGACCTTACCTGCCACATCTCCCAGCACATGCACTTATACGCATGCCTAAGTACTTTTACTAACACGGCTCTGCGAGACAATTAATTACCGAGACTCCTAATTCTCTCAACCATCGTTTTCATACTTAAGTCCGGCGTTCTTCCTTGCGGCTCCGTACATGCCCGCAATATCACCCTTGTCACCTCCGGCATGGTCAGTAACCACCTTTAGATAATCATCCACCACGGCCGCATGCCTTAACTCCACGCCCACGGACTTCGCGAGGTCCATAGCATGGCCCGCGTCCTTCCTCGCGTTGTCCGCCGAGAACAGCGGCTCCTCCATCTTCCAGTAGGTACCGCTGAGCATGCGGTCGCCGTACGCGCTGTAATGCCCGCCGAACAGGCCGTCGACGAACTGCTTGACGGGCGCCGCGCCGACGCCCGTCTTCTCCGCCATGGTGAGGCCCTCGCCCAGCACCGACACCATGTTCAGCACGAACGTGTTGCCGATGAGCTTGAGCTTCAGCGCCTTCTCGCACGGCTCGTCCTCGAACGCGATCTCGCCCTTTCCCATGACGCCCCGGACGTATGGCCTCAGCCGCTCGACCGCCTCCCGCGGGCCTGCCGGCACGAATATCAGCTGGCCCGCCTCCGCCGCCGCCGGCGCCCCGAACACCGGGCTCGCGACGAACTGCGCGCCGCCCGCCGCCGCGTCGCGCACCAGCTGCGCTGTCGTGTCCGGGTGGATCGTCGAGCACTCGACGAACAGCTTGCCCGCCACGTCGCCGCCCGCGAGGGCGCTCGAGAAGACGGTGCGCACGACGGCGTCGTTGCTCAGGATGGTGAAGATGATGTCCGCCTTCTTCACACCCTCCTCGACAGAGTCCACGATCTCCGTCTTGCCCTCGGGCAGCTTGGATGCTAGATCCTCCGACCGCTTTCGGGTCCGGTTGTAGAGGAGGACTGGCTTCTCTAGGTTGCCTTTCTCCACTAGGTTTTTAACCATCCCCTGCGATCAGATGTGAGTTGCGAGACAAACCAAGCGTATGCGGGGAATGCTCACTCTGCCCATATTACCGAGGCCAATCCAGAGAAGTTGGGGTGCCATGTTGGTAAGTGGATACGAATGGAACACGTCTTAGTCTTTTTTCTTTGATAGGTATATTCCGAGAAATTCTGGAAAGGTAGCTCCCGATTGCTGGGTAGCAACGGAACTGCAGCAACTTATACTCGTCGATAGGGTGGGACACCGGGTATTAGTTAGCCCTGCCGTTGACGTCTGTCGCTCACCCCTCAACAGCAGACAAATGAAGTATAACTAAGCGTCAGCGCTAACGGAGAGAATACGAAATCGGGCATACAGAGGTGCCTAAGTGTGGGCTCTAAAATTTCGGACTTTATATCCGGAGTATGTTCCTCGGCCCTTCCTCCTGGAGGGCCTGCCAAGAAATAGTGGCCGGATGTACGGAGGGTGACGCTAGAATTTACCCCACAGATACCGGCTCGGACCGGTAGTTTTCCCATGTTAGATAAGTCATTATCGCGGGTTCTCAACTCCAACGACTTCCAGGCCAGACCAATCATGTTTCCCTTATACCACCTGCTTGAAAGCGATGCTACTACATAGTACCTACCTAAGTATTCCAAACCGCTTCAGCTTCATAGGTTAGTGATCCGAGGTGGTTATATCTTGCTCGTCTTGACAAGCCATTTACGCGTCTCTCAGCCCATGCTTATTGACTTCCGCTGGGAAATTTGGCTGGGGATTAAATCATTCCCATAGACCTCGGGAGTGGAATGTCGCAGACCACACCGGGGTCTTGTCATCGATATCCATCGCCTAGACCGTTTTCTACTGTTGAAATCATGATACTCGGACACCATAATGTTATCAAGTAGAATACGGGCACGTGGCCTCGGCCCCTTTCGCACCCTACAAAACCGCATCCAGAGCCGGAGATCTCTCCACCTGGCACCCCCCTTCCTACTAGACGACTACACGCCGCGATACCAGCTGCTCTCCTCGGCGGACGCGGCCAAGAAGCGGTCTCAGGCGTACGCGCACCTGCGTAACTGCAACCTCTGCCCACGCGAATGCGGCGTGAACCGGTACGAAACCACGGGCATGTGCCTGATCGGCGCGGAGACGGTTAGCGTGAACGTGATCGCGCCCCACTTCGGCGAGGAGCCGTGTATCCAGGGCCACCGAGGCAGCGGGTCGGTCTTCTTCAGCGGCTGTAACTTACGCTGCACCTTCTGCCAGAACCACGACATCGCGCACCGGCGGGCCGGGTTCGACCTGACGCCCCAGGACCTTGCCGGTTGGTACCTCAAGCTGCAGGACGTTGGCGGCGCGCACAACATCAACCTCGTGACGCCCGAACACGTGGTGCCGCAGGTAGCGCTGTCGATCCTCGACGCGCGCGACCTCGGCCTGTGTGTCCCCGTCGTCTACAACACGAGCGCATTCGATTCGCTCGCCTCCCTCGAGTTGCTCGACGGCCTCGTCGACGTCTACCTGCCCGACTTCAAGGTATGGAGCCCGGCCACGTCCCGCCGGCTGCTCAAGGCTGACGACTACGCCGCCGCCGCCACCGAGAGCATAAGGGCCATGCACGCCCAGGTCGGCGACTTGTGCTTCACCGCCGACGGCATCGCCAAGAAGGGCCTCCTCGTGCGGCACCTGGTCATGCCTGGGAAGGAGGCCGAGGGGGAGCGGATCATGCGGTTCCTCGCCGAGGAGGTGTCGCGCGACACCTTCGTCAACATCATGGAGCAGTATCGCCCGGACGCCCACGTCGGGAAGCCGAAGAGGAGGGGAGGGGCCAAGCATGACGGTGATGGGGAAGGTGAGGGGTCGGAGGACGTCAGGTATGCCGATATCAACCGGCCCGTCACGAGGGAAGAGGTCTCGGTTGTCAGGAAGGCAGCCGAGGCCGTCGGGCTCTGGCGGTTCTGCGACCCCCCGAAGCACGACGGCTTTGCTATCTAGAGCTTTTCCGGCCGCGAAAGCAGGCTTCTACGTTTATCCACGTGTGCTCATGGCAATGATGTCACCGTTCTCGACGCCAAGTGAATTAGTACGTGATCTATAGATGATCCCAAACGCTCCCAGACATCATAACCGTAACGCCCATACATATGCATTCCCGGCCATCCCATACAACTACGCAAAATTGCTACCTAGCCCGGCTCATCGTTACATACTCTCCTCAAATATTGATACCACCATGTTACACAGCGTTACGGGAGATGCTCTGGGATCCACTGCTCAGACCTTCTTCGGGGGGCTCCACTCCTGAATCCAACCAGCCATGATCTCAACGCAGCTCTGGACGACGGCCCACGAATTCGCGTCGATTATCATTTCGGGGCAATGGATGCCGCCCTCGACGATGAAGGCGGGCGCCTCGGTCGTATTATACGCACCGCCCTCGGGGCGGTAATCGCTCGACACGGACGCGCTCCGCCACGGGTCGTACTGCCCGTCGACGAAGATGACCTTCTCAAACTCGGAGTCCCAGCCACCCGTCCACTCGTTCAGGTGGGTCTCGTTCCAGCCGCGGACGGACCCGACCACGAAGCCGTTGGTCTCGGGGAACATCAAGGGGCACCTGCCTAGAGGGAGAATCCTAGTGAGCGGGGAGGAAAGATCGGAGGCTGGAAGAGGGCCACAATCACGTACGAGAGTATTGGGTCTCTTGCATCGCGGTGCTCACGATGTTGGTGCCGTCTGACACATCTGGACCGACTTGATGCCAACCTATGACGGTAGGAGAATGCATTAGCCAAAGTTCCTCCAGCAACGACGCTCTGTTTTGGGAGTCGCCCGAGAGATTCAACGTACCGAAAGGCTCGTTGCACACCATCCACAGCCACGGCCGGTCCAAATTGACTGTCGTGTCGTCCCAAACGATGGCGGGGTCGTAAGTGCTGCAAATAGAGCCATCGGGTCCGCAGCCGGCAGTCATTTTCACGTACGAAGCGTACGCCTGGAGGACGCTTTTGAGGTCCACGCCATCACCGTTTTGCGACTTGACCTTCGTGTTCGAGGCCCCGAGGTAGTCACAGAAGGCCATGGTGATTCTTGCGTCGGACTGGAACTCACTCAGAGGATTGGCTAGGATGTCCGCGAAATCGGCATCGCGTAAACTCCCCAAACCGAAGAAAGTCTTAAGCTGAGCAATCTGCTCCTCCTGAAGTAGCAAGAATTAGTATCGACAACAACCTGAAATAGACGGGCACGCGCTCCAGAAGAGCTCCCGTCTAGTGCTGACTCTGACTTACATTTCCGCCTTGGAACACACTGTCAATGTAGTGGATGGCCGTTCTAAGGTTTCTGCTGCACTTCCGCGGCAGGGCTGCCTCGATAGGGGTGAAATACTGCCAGAAGTCGTGGATGGCTTGGACGACGGCCGAAGACGCGTGATAAGCCGCAAAGGTACCTTGAGAACCGATCAGTATTGGTCCCTAGGAGTCGCGGAGTGCAGAGCAGGTCCCCATATACCCATGGATAGACGCTATGTTTTCCGGCATTTGATATAAGGGCTGGCTTACCAGGGTCCAGCTCACTCGTCCAGGCAGCTAGAGCACCGCTGTACGAACCGCCAACGAGAACCCAGGGGTTCTCGTCAGAATTACATGTGCCGCCCTATCGACGGTTTGTCAGTAGGCAAGCCCTCGAGTGGAGACCGCGTCATACCATACCTCGCAGAATTCCTGTTTGCAATAGCGGGTTAGCCAATGCCAGCGGAGAAGGGAATAACCAGAGGGGTCCTCATACACAGTCAACGTTCTTCGCGAAGTAGGTCATGTCGTGGATTGCGTTCGGGAGGTTCAGGTCCTGCAACGTCTCCGTCGTGAGCGTACGGTATGGCACGCTTTCACCGAAATATCGATGCTCGATCATGATGACCGCGCCCTTCAGTTGCTGGGCGTAGTATCCGGGCAACGACATATTGGTCAAGTACTCCAACGATTCCCCCGCGTCGCTCTCGCCAGGGTTGAACAAGATGATCGGACCGCTGCAGAGCAAAAAGAAGTTAGCAGGCAGGAACGCAGAGCCGCAAGAAAGCCACTATAGCAAGCAAACGTCCTCGGACCCGACACGTATCTCCCCAAGATTCGGAATGAGCTGACCCTTCCTCGAAGAACTCTGCGTCCCACCAATACCGTTGGGGAAAGGTTCCCCTGCTCGGGTCGCTATGGTCCAGGAGCTGCTCGAAGGTCGAGCTGCCGATCTTCTCGAGGAAACCGTCGTCTGCCTCTATGTGTTTCAGTCTAAAGCCATTGCGTGACCCCCGGGGGTATCCTCTTGCTCTCAACAGAGTATTGGCCTGTGCCGTGAGTGCCAGGAGCGGCACCAGGCCAGCCGCCCGAAAGGCCTTCATGGTGACCACCGGCGCAGCGTGCAGGAGCTAGCTTGGGGAAAAGAAACCGGAAATCGAAAGATGCTGCTCAAAAGGTGAGGTGAACGGCGCAGGGGATGTACCTAGATATGGAATATATTGCAAGGACCTCACATTGACCAAAGGTAAGAGAAGCAAAAAAACAATATGAGAAGTCAAGCAGCTGGCCGTCTGCGCGGTCGCCCAAGTATTTGTATACGTACCCGGTAGGGTGACCATCACCAGTCCAACCATTCGACAGACCATCGCAAGAGCGTGCGGGCAAGCACATCCCAGTGTGTAGCGTCAGCCTCATAAGGTCAACTTGCTACGCAAGATCCAATGGCGCTAAGGGTCAGGCTGACTGGCGCTTGGCAAAATATGTGGCGTACTTCCAATCGCCTTATATCGCTTGGTGCAAACAAACTAGCACATAATGAAGAAGAGAAAATATGACAAAAGTCATGAATAAATCATGCATCCACTGGATTCTTTCATACGAAGCTTTAAATGTACAGACGTGTAGGTTCATGTTGACTTGGTTCATTATATCCGTGCCTGAAAGTGTCATAAATTTGCCGACAGCCTGCTTAATTCACTTGAAGCCAGCCAAAGACCCGTTCTATCTCGCGGTCCAGGAGATGATATTCCCTTGCTTTCAATACCTTCATAGGTCACCTGAATCGATGGGGCTAGGGTATCATCACGCAGGAGCTCTTAGCCCGTTTGAGTGGGAGCTTGGTAGGGCAGCGATATGTAAGTGTCAGGCATTGCGGGTTCGTGCATTCAACGCGCAGTGAGGTCTTAAGATATCCTCTCCTAATTACCTATGGCTTGTCACATCGTACGAAGGACGCAGCGAATGTCAGGGACCACTCGGAATTCTGCAACACATCCATCCCATTAACCACGCCCCTTGGTTGAATAGTCCTTGGGGGCCATGAGGCGCGGCAGCCCAACCAATCAGGCTTTGCCTTGCTGTCGCCGCAGCCCAATCTGTGTATGATCTACGACAAGCCACGCACCGACACTAGGACAGCCCTATAAGCTGACCGCTTCGATAGGAGCCAATGAGAGAGCGCTAGCGGTTGAGCTGCACCCTATTTCTGCTTAATCATTACCCTAGGCACTGCCACCGCGTCGCCATGTGAATGGGTTCCGCATAACCCTTGACATCTCATTTCTTTGGTAAGAAAATAGTCTATTTTTAGTATTTGGATCTTTAGCAAATCATGAGAAAGCGATGGCACTCCGCAATACTGCATTCTATATAATGGAAACGGCTGTGTATATCGGCTATGCGGCACACTCCCCATCACAGAAGTTCTTGGCTGGTGGCGCAGTCGACCATCCAAAAGGCCGTCTGGCAATGGGGACATAGCCTGATGATAAGTGCCTATGAAGGGTCTATCAAGATCTAACACACACGTTAACTGTACAGGAAGCCGTCTGCTAAGGCGAATTGTTCTTCATCACCGCTAATTATGCTGCGATGCATGTCTAGCTTTCTTTGGGCAGCCCGCTTTCTATCCTGGGGTGTTATACTGGTAGCGATCTAAGGTGCTGATGGACTAGTGATAGCTATGGTGGTTCACGAAAGGAGGTTCATCCCTTACTATCAACCAGCAGGGCGACACGGCGAGATCCCATTGAATGAAATCTCCCCGCCTACCTCTTCTGGTCTAATGAGAGTCTAGAGGGCAGCAAGATACCTGTAATCGTCCAGATACAAGGCTTCGACATAATCCAAGAGGAATTCTACCATTTCACCGTACACGGTGTCTGCCTCGCGGCTATGTGGCCCTAACTTTCGATGGGCCCTGCCAGGCGTGGTGGCTAGACGCGAGAACCACTGACTACACCTGCGCGGCCACTTCGAGGTCGTGATGCAAGTAACGGACGCGTGTGACTCGCTCTTCCGCGTCGAGTCATAACGCATATACGACCACTCGACCCAGCTCAGGGACGGAGAATGCAAGGCCATGTGGAGTCCCGTATGAGTTGGCCAAGGCTCCTCCAAGCCAAGGTGGCCGCTGGCTCCCCTCCCCATTCGATGACCTTTGGATGGCTTGACAGCGTATTCAACATTGAGCATCTATCGTTAGAACAGGTGACGGGCTGAGGAATTCTGCCACAAGACGCCACTAAGAACAGCTAAGAGGAGAGCAGCGTAGAAAATAGATTGTCGTATTTTCTTCAATTGCAAGTTGATTAATTTCATAACACTTTAATAAAGAGTTTGAAAAGTACGGTAGCTACTAAAATGAACCAACAATCGCTAACCTGGCCTTTTACTTGCGATGCGCAACGCGATGTAAATTAGTAACGACCTAAAAGCCATTCAAGTTCAAGTTAAAGAAAGCTGCGGGGTGGCATGAGAAGAGTAGCAACAATAGGCCTCGGATAAGAGCAGTAAAATATATCTTGAACGTTACGCTTACCACAAATAGTGAACGCACGTCATCAACTTTCTCCCACTGCAAAGTCCCTACAACATTATACCACTTTGAACTGCTCTATTTCTAACCATCCATAAACGATTCAGACGACAGACATGGCAGACAGCAGTACGCCGAAGAGGAACTGAACCAACTCGAGAATATAGGGGCCAAGATGGTTACAAAGGTCCGTAAAATTCGATTTCGTTGATTCCAAGTAACCCGTTGGTGCTGGCAACCGTCACAGCACCTCCTCTCACGGTATCGAACTCGAATGTAAGATAACCTAAGGAAGTAGGCGTCCTCCCTTCCCAGACGGCTTTACCCTCCACGGAAATCCGTATATCATACTGAGTGTTCTGGAAGCGCCTCAATTTCGCCACTACTGTGTTTATGTTAGTTGCGCCATCAAGCTCATAGCGTATCCAAGCCTCCTCCGTTGCCCTGCTACTTTCCCAGGTTTCTGACTCATTGTCATTGAAGGAGTACCTGGCGGTTTCCTCATTAGAACCTGCAGTCACGGAGGCAATAGAGATGGGTCGTCGCTTCATTGTGTACGATTCTCCTTGCGGTGTCGGCCCACGCGACAGGTAGCTGGGGAGTGAGTCCCCGGGTAGCTCAAGGCTGATCCCGTCAGCGCTCTTGAACTCCTTGGTATCCAGGCTAATCGACGCGAAAGCGAGCCCTTCCGAGCGCGCGACCAACTCCACTTTACCAGCAGTGGTAGTCGAGCGTAACAAGACGCGGTTGACCCCATTTTCCACCGGTAAGCTTGTGGAGAGGATGTAGTTATCCGGTCCTTGCGCGATTCCACCGCGCCACGTCGCTTCGCCCGAGAGCTCGAAGTCGACGATATTGAGTGCTGTAGGGACGCGGTTCCCTTCATCATCGACGACTTCCACGTCAACAAGCGCAATATCAGCTCCTGATGCGTGGAACCCAGTAGGTGATGTGTGCGTTATCAGACGAACGGCAGCAGGCTCCCCTGTTGTGACCCTCTTATCAGAGGCAGTTGGCTTGTCAGAGCCCGCGGAATATCCGACTGCCTCGAGCTCGCCTGGCTGGAAAGTGATATTGGCAAACGTGAACAGGAATTGATAACTCTGCTCTCCTCGCCCAAGGGACTTTCCGTTGAGCATCAATTCCACCTCGTCGGCGGTTGAGACAACATAGACATCTTTGACCGTGCTTTTGTTGTAATTCCAATGTCCGACTATATGGACGGCGGCCTTCTCAATATCAACCCAATTGTCCCAGATCACCTTGTGAGCGTACCAAGCGTCTTTCGGGAGGCGCACTGCGTCTACTTCGCCAGACCTTCGATAATTCTCCGCCCCACGATGATGTGTATTGCTATCGGAGAAGATGATGTTGGCGCCTCCTGCGTTGACTCGCTTGCCTGTCCCGGGGCGCATTTCGTAATAGTCGTACCACCGAATGGTGTCTTCCGCGGCAAAAGAGTCCCCATTACGGTTGTATCTCCACGCGCCCTCACCATTGCCTTCTCCATTGGGGTGGTAAGGCGGTGAAAACTCGTCCCAATATTTCCTCAGGGATTCATCACGGTTGTATTCCATCTGCCAAAATGGTATATCGGACCCCTTGTTGATATATAGCATCTCGCCTCCGAACTCCGCAACAGAACTGCCCATCATCTCTCGACAGCCAGCTGCTCGACCACCGTAAGGGTCGTACTTGTCTCGTAGATCCTTCATTTCTTGCATGTGCTCCTCCGTGATGCCCTTGTTGCCAGCTTCGTAGAACACGATGCTCGGGTTGTTTCTGTTATAGATTATTGCGTCTCGCATGAGCTCGACCCGCTGCTCCCACCGTCTGCCAGTGGCGTCTGATTCCGAATCGCCTGCAGGCATGGCCTGGAGGATACCCAGTCGATCGAGTGATTCAACATCTTGCTTCCATGGGGTCACATGCATCCAGCGAATCAAATTGCCATTGCTCCCAAGTATCAGGCCGTTCGAGAAATCCGACAGCCAGGCAGGTACAGCTGAGCCTAACGCTACCCATTCGTTGGTAGTCCGCTGGGCATATCCTTTGAGCTGGAGGGCGCGGTCATTGAGTCTGAACATACCGTCACCGAAGCTGGTCTTCCGGAAACCCGTAACTGTCTTGACCTGGTCAACTGGTTCTCCATCAACAACCAGGGATGTCTTGATAGTATAGAGGTAACCGTAGCCCCAACTCCAGAGTTCCAGGTTGGAGACGCTTCCGGACGCTCTTGCCACGGTAACCTCCCCGGCTTCGACTTCGTATGTTCCCCCTTTCAGGGTTCCCACGGTCTTGTCGTCCAGGTCTATAATATCCACCACATACTTAAAACTCTTCGTTTTTTGGTACTCATTCCGGATCTGGGACTCGGCAGTGATAGTGGCTACGCCTCCATCCACCTCGATATCCCGTGCATAGACGTACACTCCAGTTGTGTTCAGGTTGGAATATAGCGGCAAGGTCTGGTATAGCCTATCAGTAACATGGAGGAACACGTTCTTGTTTATACCACCGTAATTAGCATAGAAGTTGCGGTCTGACCACTGGTGTTTTTGGCCGGTCGACTTTTCCGTGTAGTCCCAGCTGCTGTCAATTTGGGCAGCGAGGATGTTTTCACCCTCTTCGACAACATAGTCAGTAATGTCGAAGCCGAACGCCATGACCCCATTCTCGCTCCTGCCAATCCATTCGCCATTGAGGTAAAACTCGCCTCCATGCCGAATCCCTTCGAACTCGAGAAAGACCTTGGATCCAGATGAGGGTACCTTGAAGTGTTTACGGTACCAGGAGATACCAGTCGAGAGATTGACAATGTCTAGCTTAAAGGCTTCGTCTTCGTTCCATGCCCTGGGAAGTACGATGTCATCCCATGCCTCATCATTGAAGTCGGGCTTCTCTGCACCCTCGACATCTCCAACATGGAGTTTCCAGTCAGAGTTGAAATTGTACTTGGTCCTTAGAGCAGCGACAGTAGAAGAGACAATGACCGCGAGGGTCCATAGCAAGTAGTTCAGCCAGGCCATCGTACCTGGTCCCAGAAATAGGTCGTCAAGGCTGTAACCGAGGAGATGCTTGACGGACTAGAGATCGAACTGTCTTAGAAGCTACCATGGACTTAAATACATAACTGCAATGATCTATAGCTAGTGACATATCTAACTGAGATCAGAACTGGTTGGCCCAGATCCTTTGGCCGAAAGCCGTTGCCAAGACTCCGCATTGTCATTTGACCCCTTGCAGATCTTCAAGTCGGTGATGATTAGACCGATGATATAGCAACCCCCTCGGTCGCAGAGTCAAACAGCCCCGCATCTGACGTTACAACCCGAGCAGATAGTGGCGGATGAGATTCAGCTAACGGCGGGTAGATTGACGGGTTAGGTAGCTGTCCGGGCTGGCATTGCCCCTGTTGTTGCGCCGGAGAATCTGCAGCTGCAAAACTCGACTGACTTGGGATTTAATAATTAATATTTCGATTTAAACGCGGTCTAAACTTTCTTTGCCATTTAATAAATTTCGACGCCCAGTTAACCCCGACGCGTTCCGTAACACGTTAGGTTACTAATAAATTCGCCATATCTTAAACGTATAAAAGCCGGACAGGAAATATTCGCGTATTTAGAGCCAAAATTCGGTCGATAATCGATTTTCTTTCGGTCGACATGAATTTTTATAAAAGAAATACATTATTAATTTAGGCGTATTTACCGTAATATCGAGCCGTTGAGATCGTTTTAGCAACTGTATATATAAAATTAAATATCGCATAATTAAGTTCCGGGGTTCGTTTTATAATTTAAATAAGCAAGTCTATTCTCGCTTCTTGAATAAGTCGTTTTATATTATTAATATTAAGGAGTAAGTAATTAAAATTAAGTAATTAAAATGTAGGCAAAATTGTTTCGCTGATTAGTTTAGACCGTTTAATGCTGTAGGACGTTAAGGTATTATAAGTATTAATAAATAAATAAAATAACTTTATTAACAGTTTCAATAATTAAATACAAGAATCGGGTGTAACTTTTATATGTTGTTTTATATGTTCTAAGAAGAATATATTTAATTAATTAGCAGTTACCCTTACATATACGATTAAATGATAAAGGATTATCGGCGGACAAATGATATTATAAGTAGCATTTCTGCAGCCTAGGCCTATAAAGCCAGCCAGCGGGCAACCCTTATAAGCACTAATTACCGATATAACTATATTATTATATTCTTTATTCGTTTAAAGATTACATATCGTCCTATATTAGGAAGTCGGTTATATTATTAAGTCGGTCAGTATTAGCAGTCCGGCATAATAAGCTTAAATAAACAACTATAACGTAATAAATTAATTTAAATTAATCGGATTGGTCTTTATTTAATATATCTACCGCTTTTTTGTGACGGCTAAGGGGTTTAACCAATTATTAAACCTAGTCGTACGGTTTATATTAGCAGTAGTGTTGTGGGAAACTGAGTAATGGGGTAAACAATAGTCACGTCTGGTAATAGCAGATTGTTAAAGGTAATCTAGGTAATCAAGTTATATTATAAGTTAGTGATTTATCTAAGTTATGGTGGTAATGAACGTATATATTTTTATTTTGGCTTAAGGTGCTTAAAAGGTTTAAACCCTTTTGTTTGTTAAGTCCTTTTAAGCCCCTTTAAGCTTTTTCGTAGTTCGATTAGCTTAAAAGCTTTAGGTTAATAAGGGCCGTTAAGCCTTTTGAATTAGTTACGTAATTTTTAAACTTAGGTCGGAATTAATGTTCTAAAAGTCCGATTATGTATATTGTAGCCAAGATTATGAGGTTATAATACGATTTTTCCCTTCCAGGATTTTTACCTTTAAAGATTAATTTGTTTGTTTGTTAATTTTGGTAAGTAACTTTTTTTTTATATTTGTGATATCGGGTCGAATTAAAAAACGTCGTTTTCGTTATCGTATTAACGTTTTGGGTTTTCAAAACGCATCGATCGTTTTGGTTTTACCATGCCGTCGAAGTTCTCTTGTTTTCGTTGTAAACTTGAAAATAAGGTTTGTAAGGCGTATTATAGTTCCGGAAAGTGTGCGCGTTATATTGAATACGGGGGTTTTTGTGATTTGTTTAATTTTTTGGAATTGGAATATAGTAAGCTTGTTACGGAAGAAGATTGATTAGAGTTGGCGGAGAGTATGGCTAAGGAAGAGTTACTTAAGCTGTAGTAATATTTATTCGAGCTATTTGGTCGTTTAGTTTATTTGCGTAAATAAAAAAAACTTTTTCGTTTTTGCGGCGTCGAAATGTTCCGTCGTAAGGTTTAGGGTGCGGAAGTTATGGAAAAGTTTGAACGATTAAAAAAGGAGTAAGAACGATTAAAGGTAACGGTTATTACGGTTATATTAGACCAGATCGTAGATCCGGTCGATTAGTTTAAGCTTATTAATTGGTTAATTGCTAATTAGGGCGCGTCCGTTGTTGCTAGTGAAAGTTTTTTAATAAGCGTTGGGCGTTTATAAGGGTTTGGGCGGATTTTTAAGTGTTTCGGAATTTAAGTAATTTTTCTATTTGACCAGGTATTAAGTGAGCTCGTTTTTTTTACGTATGTTTAGCATCCTTTTTGTTTCGTATATTGGTATATTTCTTTCTGCCTTTTTTTCGTATCCTGTGTTAATTTTGATAGTGTTTGCTGCTGATTCGAATAAGGAAACGTAAAAAATTAAATGGAGTTTGATTTTGGGTGGTAGTTTTAATTAATAATTATTTTCTGAGATTTTCTTGATAATTTTGTATGGTCCGATGTATTTAAAGTTAAGTTTTTTGTTTGATCGCTTGGTTTAAATGTTTTTGGTAGTTAGGTAGACCGTCTTTTTTTCCCGGAAGGTTGGTTTTTTTAATCTTTTTTTGGTTATAATATTTTTTTATTTGGTCGCGTACGAATTTAAGTTTTGTTTTTATTTCCGTATGTAATTATTTAAGTTGTTTTGATATAAGAATTGTTTTAACGTTAACTACTTTTCCGTACGTATTTTTGTAAACTTTTAATATAAACCTAAAATTGACGTTCGTTAAAGTTATTTTAATACTTTCGTAACAATTAATATTATAGGCTAATTAGATAATAGGTAACACTTGGGCTTAGTTATTTTGCTTATGGTTAATATAATATTGTAAATAAGCTTTTAATATTTAATTAATTTTTTTAGTTTGTCCGTTTGTTTAAGGTTTAAATACGTTGGATAATTTATGATTTAGGCTTAGTTATGCTATAAATCCTTACCAAAATTTTGAAGTAAATATTACTTTTTTATTTAAAATAATTTCCGTTAATAATCCGTATATTTTTAAAATATATTTTAAAAAGATGTAGGTTAATTATTTTGCGTTTATGTTTTCGTTATATGGTAAGGAATAGGAAAATTTTGTAAATCGGTTAACGATTATAAAGATACTGTCGTAATATATACCCGTAGTTAGGTTTTTTAATAATAAAAGTTTAATGATAAAATCGAAAGTAATTAAATTTTATGGTTGCTTTACGATTGGTAATAGCCATAGTTTTTCGTATGGTTTATATTATCGGGTTTTTGCTTTATTGTAGATATAATATTATTATCGTATTTCTTTTTAATTTTATTTTAAGGAAATAATAAATGCGTTATAAGCGTTTTAAGGTTTTGTAAATCCTTAAGTATCCGTATAATTAATGTTCGTGTATGTTTCGTATTAATGTTTCCTGGTATTTCTTTAAGACTTGTGTTTATTTTTTATTTTTTGGTCCTTAAGTAGATTATTATTATATTTCTGGACTTTTTGGTATAAATTAAGGGGTGCTGTTTTAATTATCACAATCTGTCGTAATTATAGGTATTTCTATGATATAATATCGAAAATCTGGTAATTAACCATAATTGCTTTTTTTTCGAGGTTTAGTTTTCGATTAAATACGTTTGTTTTATTATTTTTTAATCCCTTTCGGTAAATGATAATCAAGTCATATTTTGCTAGCTTTTTAACATAACGTAATTATCGATTTATAAGTTTTTTGGTGGTGGTAAAGCGAATAAGGTTTTTATAATCGGTATATATTTTAATTTAATAAAAGTTTCTTTTAAGGTAATACCTAAATTTTCGGAAAGCCTTAATAATAACCATAAATCTTTTATCGGGAATACCGTAATTTAACTTTGTTTTTTTAATTTATAAAAGTAAAAGGCGATAAGGTATAAGTTACCTTAATTATCGCGGTATTTTGTTATTACGCTTAAAACGTAATCCGAAACGTCGGTTTTAAGCTTAACTAAATAGTTTGAGTTATATATAATTAATACTGGCTTGCTATTAATTATATTTTCAATTTTTTAAAAGGCGGTTTTTATTTTTATCGTCTAAAGAGACTTATTTCTTTTATCAGGTTGGATAATCGTCTAGCTACTTTGCTAAAGTTTCGAATAAACTTTCTGTAATAATTGGCAAATCCAAAAAAGGATTGTATTTCCTTGATTATAATGGGCGTTTTTTACTTTTGTACTGTAGCAATTTTTTTAAGGTTTATTTTAATGCATTCTGGGGTAATAATATGTTTTAGAAATTCCACTTTTTGCGTATAGAACTAACCTTTTTCGTTGTTAACTAGAAGGTTGGCGTTTTATAAGGTTTAGAAAACTATATAAACGTATCTCGTATGTTTTTGTTTATTTCTCGAGTAAATGAGAATGTCGTCGAGGTAATGAATAACGAAGATATTTAAGTATTCCTTAAATATATGGGTAATTATTTGCTGAAAGGTTGCTAATACGTTCGTAAGTCCGAAAAGCATAACAAAATATTCGAAAAGTCCGTATTTCGTTTTAAAAGCTGTTTTTTATTCGTATTCTGGCTTAATACGGATCTGGTTATATCTTTTTTTTAAAATTTAAGTTCGTAAATTAATTTGTTCCGTAAAGGCGATCTTTTATTTCGTTGATTAAAGATAACGGTATTCTATTTTTAACTGTAATATCGTTTAGTTACTTATAATCGATAACCAGGCGTAACTTCCTATTCTTTTTTGGTACGAAAAATATGAGGTATCCGGCTGATAAACTGGAACGTCGTATGTAACTTTTTCGGAACTTGTCTTTAAGGTATTTACGTAGTACTTATAGTTTTATTTCGTTAAGGTTATAAATTAAATAAAATCTAATTAATGTTCTTTCCTTAAGGATTATTTTATGATCTTATTCGTTATGTTCTAATAATTTTATTTTAAGTTCTTTTCGAAATAATTATTTATATTTATAATATTATAAAAGTACGTTAATTATAATTTCTGGCTTTAAGGGCTGATATTGTAAATAATCGTTTATCTTTCGTAATTTTGTTTTAATGGTAATGATGATACGTTGTTACGGTACCAACGTTACGGCTTAGCTAAGCAGCCATAACGCTCTATAGCTACAGGCGCACCACACCTCTTAAATAGTTCTCTCTTTCTTTTTCGTACAACAACAGAATACCTTACCTAGCCTTTAAAGACGATCAGTGCCGTAATAGTTTATTACACCTTTAAAAACAAACTTTTATGGTAACTTATTATTATTACGCCTTAACCGAAATCTTACAAAACCTTAAGTCCGTTATTAATACGTCGCAATCTTGCCATAACTTTACTTAATATCCCGATTTTAAAAGGTACTACAGGTACCAATATTTTAACTTTTAAGTAAGCGTAAAGCAGCGGTATAACGCCGCCCTTACGATTTACGAATTCCCAAAAAGTTTTTTACGGATTTCCTTTTTTGGTTACCGTTACGGCTTGCTTTATATACGATTTTATACCGTTTAATTAATTCCTTAAAGTTAACGAATAACCTTAAAAAGTTTTCGAAAATATTTTCGTAATATTCGAAAATAATTATAAACGTTTAAATTACGAACAAAATATATTATAATAACGTTTTATAACCGTAAAATAATCGTTATAATAAATAGAATAATTTTTATACGAAAATTATTAACTTTACGAACGATTAATTATTACGGAATAATTATTATAACGCGTAAATTAAATTAACTTCGAAAAAATATAATTACGCAAATATTTAATAACCGCGGAACGGACGTTTTAATAAGGCTTATTTCCTTACGTTATATTAATACCATTTATTAACGCCTTAATAAAATTATCGGAAATTAATTCCGATAAGCTTAAATAACGTTATTATAATACCGGAAGCCCGTAACCGGATTTATAAACTTTTGCAATTTAACCTTTAACGGTTTTATAATAATCCCGTCCGGATTATGCCCTACCGGCAAATTAATCCCTTTTCGGTATAACAAAAAGTTAACGCCTACGCGGTTTAAAATTACCGGTATATAAAGGAAATATTAAAAACTTAATAATTCGTAAAAAGAAATATATTAATTAACGTTTCTTAATACGCTTAAAACTTGTTATTAATCGGTATACTTACTTAATACCTAAAAACCGTATTATATATACCGCTTAACGCCTTTAAGGCGACGCTTATTTATGCATATGTAAAAAAATCGATAAAATAACGGTATAATACTTAAATCCCGAAACGTAATTATACGGATAACAAAACGTAAACGATATATTATTATTCCTGGATTAAGTTTATATTATTATTAATGTATTAACATAAGCTTATAAGGATTTTCAAAGCTTAAAATAAGGTTTTATATTATTTGCCGATTTTATTAATAACTTTATACGCCTAGCCGATTAAAGTTAATTAACGCCAACCTTACGTATTATCTTATTATAGCAAAAGGTTAACGGGACGTTTTAAAAAGTATTTATTCCGTAAGTACGACGCCTTAATTTTAAAAATAATACGGCATAAATATAGCTTTTTAAAATTCTTTTAAATAATATAACGGACCGGACTTTTTTTAAACGTATAAAAAAACCTTTTAATAATAACGTTTTAATACCGTAACTCTTTAATAACGTTTTAAAACCTAAACTTATATAATTAAATGCCGTAATTATTAAAAATAACGGCCCCCGTAAACCTTTAAGCAAAAAAAAAAAAAAAGGTAATACCGGCGTAAATTAAACTTTTACATATATTATAAAAAGGAAAAGCATTATTCTTTTATTTACCCCAACTATTAACCGCGCCTTTCGAACTAGGAAAAAAAAATAACCTTTAAAATAAGTCGTAACTAAAAGCTTCCATTAAATTATTAAGATAATAATGAATCCGATTTATATATATATTCCATAAGTCCAAATATATCCTTTTTGTTTTCGCTTTAATTATAATTTCCCGATAATATTACGTTATTAACGCGGTTAATAATTAATTACGAATATTCGCCTATAAAATCTATTAATCATAACTTTACGTACCAAAATAACTTTCCTTTTTACCTTATTTCCTAACCTCGTTAATTCCGGCTAAGGGACGGTACCGTAATTAACGCCATTATTTCCGTATAGACGTTATAATTTTATATAAATTCCGTTGCGAAAGAAATTATTTTATATTAATAACCTTTAAATAATTCCGATATTATTTTCGGATTACTTTAACTTCTTAAACATAATCCGTTAATCGATTAAATTATAAGTATTATATATATCGATAAATAACGATATCGGAAATCCTATCATTATTAACGTTAATAAATATACTTTTTACTCTTATTACTTTATTTTCCTTCCCTTAAAATAACGATATACCGATTAAAGTACGTTTCTTTTACGTTATTAACATTTTAACGTTTTGCCGTATAAAAAACGTTATAATAAATTCCATATTTTTAGCGAAATTTATCGCCTTTATAAATACTTTACGCAAAGTCGCTTTCTTTCCGTTATAGCCGCTCTTTATTAATAAAGCAACGTTGTTAATACTTAACGTAATTTTCCGCAATATCCTTATTTAAAACGATAACCTTAATCCGAATATTATACCCCCCAGATTACGGGCCTTCCATAACTAAATTACCGAAGCGCCTTAATTACGCCGCGTAACCGAAAAAGATATATAGAAATACCTAAATAACAAGTTACCTATAACGATAACCAAAATCTTAAAAGAATTTCCTCCCGAATATTATAATTTAACAAAAGCGTTTATACTTAATAACGTTAACGCTTTACCGCCTTATCGATCTTTCGACCATAAAATTAAGTTGCTTTCGGGCCAGATGCCATTATATAATCGGGCGTAAGCTATATCGTTATACGAATTGCTGGCAATACGGAAATATATTAACAACTACCTGAAAAAAGGCTTTATCCGTTTTAATAACTTTTTTATAACAGCTTCCATTTTATTCGCTAAAAAGCTAAGGGATGGCGTACGTATTTACGTAAATTACCGGGGCCTTAATAACGTTACGGTAAAAAACCGTTATTTAATCCCTTTAATCCGCGAAATCTTAGACGCCTTTTATTCGTTTTTCTTTTTCGTCTTTAATTTTTTGTCTTTTTTTTGGTTACCCGTAAAGGTTAAACGGAAGTTTAAGTTGTTAATTACTTTTAATGATGCTTTATAATTATCTAATGGATCCATTTTTTTGTCTTATAATCGCACTATCCGAAGTAACATATAAGGTTTTCGTTAAGGCAGCTTTTTCCTTTAGGCCAACTTGTCGCCGCCGTGATGATGTTGACGGTGTCTTCCGAGGCAATTGCTTTCAGGTGTTTATACCATCGTTAATCCCTAAAGTCTTTTCCGGTTTGATTATAAAAGTCGAATTCCTAGTTGTACATCCGTATAAGTCGTTATTCGATATACCGTTTTCCTTCCAAATGTCTAGGGTAATAAATACGTTTGTATT
Source organism: Monosporascus ibericus (assembly GCA_004154915.1). Classification (NCBI taxonomy): domain Eukaryota; kingdom Fungi; phylum Ascomycota; class Sordariomycetes; order Xylariales; genus Monosporascus; species Monosporascus ibericus. The sequence goes on along the minus strand of QJNU01000160.1, from coordinate 84,857 downwards.
AAATAGCATGAAGTTTTCCGTATCGGTTTGGCTATCCTAGTAACACGTCCTCGTCCTAACCTTAATACTTCTTAATTCATATGTTTAACTTTAACTGTTCGTACCGCTGTCGCCGTTTTTTCTGGGAGCGGGAAAGTAGTTTGTCCTTTATAAGCTTCTTTTATTTATCGTATTCCTTTAACCATTAGGTTATTATAGGTTTTGTAATAAAGGTTCGTTATTTTTAAATAGCTGTTTAGGATAATTTTTTCGCTTTTTATAATCCTTGTTATACTTCTTTAAGGGAATTATGGTTATCCTTAATCCTAATCATGTTAATTAACCTGTTGTCGTTTTTTTAGTTGTTTCGGGGGGGTCTCTGTGAAACTAATATCCAGGTATTTTATCGCGGCTTTTTAAATGCCTTGTACTAAAAGGTTTTATATTTTATTTTATTATAATTAAAGCACTTAACGGTACGCGGGCTGCGTTACTAAACCGCGCTCAATTCCCTAAATCCTGATGCTATTTTATGGGATATGTTAATTCCTTATAACGTATTGGTGTTAAAGAGGTGCCTTAATTTGTTATTTTAACGGTTCTTAAAGTATCGGGTTCTTTAAGCGCACTGCTGGTCGTCGATTTTAACTGCTATAGCGATATAATCTATTAACTTTTCGAGGCGTTTATTCTTAAATAGCTCTTTCTGTATTTTTTCCTTTAGGCCGGTAGAAAACGTAATTATTAATATTTTTTATCCCTAATTAATTTTCGAAGTTAATTAAATAAAGGAATTACCGTATCTGGAAGTTAATCGCTTTTACTTTAAATCCTTAATTTTCTTTTCGGCTTTAATCTTTTTATTTATTATTCCGAATATTTTCCTTAATTCTTTTTTAAATCTTTCGTAATCGTTATAAGTGTTTATAATTTCCGCGGACCTTTATTAAGGAAGTTTGGTAACTTATTTTCGAAGGGTAGGTTTAAACCAGGTGGCCGCGTTTCCGGTTAATTATCCTATAACGAACTGGATTCGAAAGGTAAGTATTATAAATCTAATTAGAAAGTACTTAAAGTACGGTATTCCGTAAGGAATTATTATAATTTGGTAATGGTTCCGGCGAAAGGGGTAAGTTTAATAGGCTTTAAAACTTCTCCGGCCTTCTTGCCGTAGGCTGTCTGGGTAAGTTATGCTGGTTAGGCTGGCTAATCCGGTTGATCGGGTTGCTTTATATTTGCCTGTCTTATTAATTCGACTTTTTAGGCTTTTAGCTAATCGCGAGTTTCCTTAAGGGTATTAATGAGTTCGATTTTATTATTAATAAGCTACGTAACCGTATTAATCAATTAGTTAAGTCGGCCTAAGGCTTTTTCCTGGGAGAGACTAGGTCGAATCTCCTTATTATCGGAATTCATAGGGTTATTTTCGGGTACTTAAAAGGTTTTCTTAAAGGCGGGCTGCTTACTAGACAATATACTGTTAAGCGTATTACTTAAAGTTTAATAACATTATTAAATAAAAGTTTGTAACGTATAACGGTTAAAAGGTTTAACTAATTATTAAATTTAATCGTAAGGTTTATATTAACAGTAATATCGTAGGAAATCAAGTAATAAGGTAAATAATAGTTACGTCTGGTAATAGCAGACTATTAAAGGTAATTTAAGTAATTAAGTTATATTACAAGCTGGTAATTTATTTAAATTACGGTAATAATGAACGTATATATCTTTATTTTAGCTTAAGGTGCTTAAAAGGTTTAAACCCCTTTGTTAGTTAAGTCCCTTTAAGCCCTTTTGAGCCTTTTCGTGGTTCGACTGGCTTAAGAGTTTTAGGCCAATAAGGGCCGTTAAGCTTTTTGAGTTAGTCACGTCATCTCTGAATTTAGGTCGGAGTTGAAGTCCTGGAGGTCCGACTGTGTGTGTTGCAGCCAAGACCGTTAGGTTATAACATTTTTTATAAGTACGCGCATTATGTCCGGGCTTGCCGTAAACGTTATACTTTTGTTCTTTCGTTTTAACATTTATTAACGACAATGTTTAACCTTTATTAGCCGCACTTTTTATTGCCCTTTTCTTTTATAACTAAGAGAGCTTCTACTTTTTACCTAATAAGTATCCCTCCTTTTTAAAGATATTTATTTTTAATTTTCCGATGTTTCCTTAAGATGTAATTCATTTCACGTGATTGGACGTTTTTTTGCCTAAAAAGCGGTTCTATATTAAAATAATATATAATCTTTTATTATCAAATTAACCGGCTTAATTATTTATAGTAACAAGTTGCCCTAGTAATTTCTAATGCTTTTCTATATATAACGTCGTTATCTTATTACTTCACGGAAATTTCTATGAGTTTTCGTAAGCGGGGAAATAAAACTGGCAAAAGTAAGCGGAGAAAGGGTGGATATAAATATAATCGAAAAAATACTTTAATTGAAAAAAAAGCGGTATTAAACTTGAATATAACGAATTTAGCTTTTGCGAATCCGGATTTAATATTATCGAACGTTATAGTAACTTTAAACGTTTCGACAAAACTAAGAAATAGTCCTTTTTTAGTTTTTTCTATTTACGATAAGTGTAATAGCATTGTATTAAACTTTCGATACAAAGTAAATAAGTATGCTTTAATGCGAAAGAATAGAATACGTTGAAAGGTTATAACCGATAAAAAGAATAAGTGGGTACGTGAACTATAATAATGCCGTTATTCCAGTAATTCTTTCGAATTCGATCGAATAATAACTTTCGTAACTATCGACAACAAAAAAACGTTTCGATCCTTTCGTACGTGTTCGTATATATTTATCGAAATATTAAATTCATTTTAGACTTAATCCGGTCGTTATTTAATTATTATCGTTTATCTCGAACTTTTAATTACGTAATAAAAATAAGTTTTCCCATTAAAATGATAAATAATAAAAATTTATAGCTCTAAGTATTAATAACTCACATAATTATATCTTATTCACAGTTTTTCTATAATAGTTATTTAATTCTTTTCCCTATTCTAGCATTTATAATTATTATTCCCGATATTATTAAAATATTTATTAAAAATCCGTTTTGTCGCAGTGATAAATATCCTATTTTATAATATCGTAATTTACGATTATAACTCGAACAAGTTCGAATTATATACGAAATATTTTCGGAATTTTACATAATACCTTTTAATAATCGACATTTCGATTTAAATATATTTTAAATTACTTTGGGCGTTTAATAATTTTTAACGTTTAATAATGTCCGACGCACTTCGTAAGGTAATAAATTAGTAACTAATTCGTTATATTTTTAATATACTAATGCTGAATAAGAAGCCCTTACGTATATAAGTTAAGAATTCGGTCGATAATTAATTTTCTTTCGGTGGGCGTTAGATTGCGTAAAATAAAATGAATATCGATTTAGAAAGGTTTGTCATTATATCGATCTTATAATATAGATGGGGTTATTTCGTTTATAAAACCAAGCTTTGTAAAATTAAGTTTCGGGTTTTCTTTTTTACTTCAAGGGTTAAATTTATTCTACTTACTTTATAAAACGTTCTATAATATCAATGTTAAATAATAGGCGATTAAAGATAAGTACTCTAAATTGTTTAAAAAGTAACTGACTTATTAATCTGACCAACTTATTAATGTCTTATGTTACCTTAAAAACCCCGCCTAAAAGGATCGTTTAAGGTTTTTATTATTAATAGTAAGTATTATACTTATAGAAAAAAGCGGAACAGGCGTAGTATTAAGGGTTGATATTTTAAAAGGTCGTGGAAAGAATTATATATTATCGCTAAGGATAAATAAAAAAGCTTAAAAAGTCGTATTTTACAGCGACGGTAACGGTGATATATAGGGATTAAGATTAAACAGGCGGTAAGTTTATTAAATTATTATAAAACGCATTTTATAATTAGATGAATTAAAAACTTAGAGAACGCAAAACCATTTTATTTTAAAGCGGTTAAACTTTATTTTGCCATATAATAATGAGTATACTGGTTGTTTATTAAGAAACTAATTAAATAATATAAAGATTACTAAGCTAGTAAAATCTAAGCGGAAAATAAAAGACAACTATACAGCTTTTAAAGTATTAAAATATTACTGTAACGAAAAACCCGTATAAAACTTCGGAAAATTAAAACTGTAGCGAAAACGCGGTTATAATATATGAGATTTATATATTACCTATAATAATTCTATCCTTTTATTAAATAGCCTTATTAATAATTTCAAATCTTAACTCATTCAAATTTAATTATACTTTCGAAATCGTAATTAAATAAAAGCGATAATAAAAGAGACCTTACAGTAAAGCTACTTTAATCGAACACTTTATAATAATAATATTATTATTATTGTTATAACCTAACAGTCTTGACTACAACACAAACGGTCGGATCTCCTAAGGAGTTGGCCCCGACCAAAGCCAAGAAGTCACGTGACTAACTCAAAGGACTCAAAATGCCAAGCACTTTAAGTTCCTTCAGTTGTTATACGAGCTCAAAGGGCTTAACGGCCTTAAGGGTTTAAGCCGCTTAAGCACCTTAAGCCAAAACGAGGATATATACACTTATTATCACCGTAGCTTAGATAAATTACTAGCTTGTAATACAACTTGGTTACCCAGATTACCTTTAATAATCTGCTATTACCAAATATAACCATTAAATGTATTATTACTTAGTTTTTTACGATATTACTGCTAATATAAACCGTACGACTAGGTTTAATAATTGGTTAAACCTTTTAACCGTTATACGTTATAAGCTTTTATTTAATAATATTATTAAACTTTAAATAATACCCTTAATATTATGTCGTTTAATAAATAGCCCGCTTTTAACAAAACCCTTTAAGTACCCGGAAATAACCTTATGGATTCCGATAATAAAAAGATTCGACTTAATTTTTCCCTAAAAAAAACCTTATAACGATTTAACTAGTTAACTAACGCGGTTACGTAGTTCATTAACGACAAGATCGAGCTTATTAATACGCTTAAGGAGATTCGCGAGCAGCTGGAAATCCAGAAAGTCGAACTAGCAAGATAAGCAAGCATGGAACAACTCGACCAACCGGATCAGCCAGCCCAACCAGCACAACCTACACAGCCAACCTACGGCAAGAAAGCCGGAAAAGTCTTAAAATATACTAAGCTTATTCTTTTTAACGGAATTATTACCAAATTATAATAGTTCCTTACGGAATACCGTACTTACTTTAAGTACTTCCCATTTAAATTCGTAATATTTACCTTTTAAGTTTAATTCGTTATAAAATAGTTAACTGGAAACGCGGCTACTTAATTTAAGCCTACCTTTTATAAGTAAGTTATTAAACCTTCTTAATAAAAATTCGCAAAATTTACGAATACTTATAACGATTACGAAAAATTCGAAAAGGAATTAAAAAAAGTATTTAAAATAATAAACGAAAGGATTAAAGCCAAAAAAAAAGATTAAAAATTTAAAATAAAAAAATTAACTTCCGAATACGGCAATTTCTTTAATTAATTAATTTCGAAAATTAATTAAAAATAAAAGGTATTAATGGTTATATTCTTTAACGGCTTAAAAAAGGAGGTATAAAAAGAATTATTTAAGGATAAACGCCCCGAAAGGTTAGTGGACTATATCGCCATGGCAGTTAAAATCGACAATCAGCAGTACGCCTGGAGGATTCGACACTCCAGGGACCGACAAAACAATAAGCTAAGGCACCCCCCTAGCACCAGCACGTTACGAGGAACTAATATATCCCATAGAACAGCACCAGGACCCATGGAACTAGGCGCAGTACAGCAGCGCGACCTACGTACCATCAAGTGCTTTAACTGCAACAAGATGGGATATAAGGCCTACCAATATAAGGCACCCAAAAAGCTACGACAAAATATCTGGATACCAGTTCCGCAAGAACCTTCTCGAAGCAATTAAGGGAACGATAATAAATTAATTAATATAATTAGAATTAGAAATAATTATAATTCTTTTAAAAAAATATAACAGAAATTATAAAAAGTAAGGAAGTTATCTTAAATAACTATTTAAAAATAACGAGCCTTTATTATAAGACTTATAATAACTTAATAACTAAAAGAATATAACGGGTAAAAGTAGCTTTTAAAGGATAAATTATTTTTCCGTTCTTAAAAAAAAATGGCGAAAATGGTAAAAAAATTAAAATTAAATACATAAATTAAAGAAGATTAAAGTTAGGATAAAAACCTATTCTTAAGATAGTTAAACCGATACGGAAAACTTTATATTATTTAATATAAGCGTTCCTATTACTTAAAACATATAAAAGGAAAACGGTATATTAAGATATAATTTACGCAAATATATAATTAAAAATTCGATTTCCATATTTAAACCGGAAAGAATTTTAGAGATTAACGATAATATAAATACCTAAAGGTATTCGCCTTGGAAGATATTATTAATATCATTACGGTAGCGATAAGCTAGCCAGAAGGAAAAAACTGCTTTAACGAAAACCTTATATGTTATTACGGATGGTACGATTATAAAATAAAGGAAAAATGGATTTATTAGATAATTATAAAAGTATTTTTAAAAGTAATTAATAATTTAAATTTCCGTTTAATTTTTACGGATAACCCGGATAAGCGGCAAAAAATTAAATACGAAATAAAGAAAAAAAGAACGAAAATATAAAGCAGTACGACGCTTAGTTTTAAGCACGACAGATGGGATAAGGAACCTTCGAATTAAAATATATTACCAAAAAAGACTTTTAAACGTAAATCTTTTTACTTAAAGCCATTTTACATAGGTAGGAAGGATAGTTAAAGTAACTAAAAGCCCTTAACGCATAAAGTTAAAAACGTATTAAGGCGTTAAAAAATAAATTAAAAGACGAACGCTGCCTATAAGAAAGCCGTAAAATAATAAGACCCGGAAAAGCCAATAAAAGCTTTTTAAAAAAGCTTTAAACGCGACGATAGAAACCAAAAACGACCTTATTACCCTGTAAGTACGAATTAGGACATACTAATTTACCGCATTTGTAAATTACGGAATAATAAGAGGTAATTATATTACGCCGGATATGGTTAACCGACTTTAATTATTATGGAAGAAAAAGATGGAACCCTATATCGCCGAGAACGTAAAAAGTTAGGCATTTACTTACGATAACGGAAAGATTAACCGTAAGATTAATTACTTCGAGATCTTCGTTAACGGACGAAACTAGATAGCAAACTTCGATATCGTTCCGATAAGGAACTACGATATGATCTTCGGAAAACTATGGCTATATTAATATAACCTTTTAATCGATTAAATAACTAGCTAGATTAAGTTTATTTCATATCCATTTAATAAAAAAAAGCAAGATATAAAAAGATTTTAATATTCGATCGAAAATGGCGACGAATGCAGGCATAAAGATACGATAAAAGCCTTATTACCTATAAGGACAAAATATTAAAAAAAGCAAAGGTACCATAAAAGAATACGACGTATTATCGTTATTATCAGAACAAAGTTGCGAAAGATAAACGATCACCTACAGCATCAACCCCCAAAGCCAGAAACCATAGCTAACGTACCTTTATAGTACCACAAATATAAATAATTATTCCGCAAGGAACTCGAGACAAAATTACCAAAACATAGCGAATAAGACCATAAAATAATTCTTAAAAAAGGGATATCGACCAGATTTTATCCGATTTATAACCTTAACGAAATAAAGTTATAGGTATTACGTAAATACCTTAAAAACAAGCTTCGGAAAGGTTATATACAACGTTCCAATTTATCAGCCGGATACCTTATATTTTTCGTACTAAGAAAAAACGGGAAGTTACGCCTAATTATCGATTATAAGCAATTAAACGATATTACGGTTAAAAACAGAATATTATTAGCCTTAATTAACGAAATAAAAAATCGCCTTTATAAAGCAAATTAATTTATAAGCCTAAACATTAAAAAAAGGATATAATTAAATTCGTATCAAGTTAAGACATAAATAAAAAAACAACCTTTAAAACGAAATACGGACTTTTTAAGTACCTTGTTATGCTTTTCGGACTTACGAACATACCAGCAACTTTTTAACGGATGGTTAATTATGTACTTAAGAAGTATTTGATTATTTTGGTTATTTATTACCTTAACGATATTCTCATTTACTTAAGAAACAAAAAGGAATATATGGGATACGTTCATATAATTCTCCAAGCGCTATAAAACGCCAACTTCCTAATTAACAATAAAAAAAGCCAGTTCTATACGCAAAAAGTGGAATTCCTAGGACATATTATCACCCTAGGATGCATTAAGATAAACCCTAAGAAAATCGCTACAGTACAGATATAAAAAACGCCTATTATAATTAAAAAAATATGAACCTTTTTCGGATTTGCTAATTATTACAAAAAGTTTATTCGAAATTTTAGCAATATAATTTTACCATTATTTAACCTAACGAAAAAAAAAATAAGTTTCTTTAATTAACGAAGGCAAAAATAACCTTTCAGGAGATCAAAAATGTGATTACCAGCAAGCCAGCATTAATTATATACGACCCAAGTCGCCTAATTAAGCTTAAAACTAACGTTTCGGATTACGCTTTAAGCGTAATGGCAAAATACCGTGACGATCAAGGTTACTTATACTTTATTACCTTTTACTTTTACAAATTAAAACGAACAAAATTAAATTACGTTATCTTTAATAAAGAATTTATGGTTATTATTAAGGCCTTCCGAAAATTTAAATATTACCCTAAAGGAAACCTTTATCAGATTAAAGTATATACCAACCATAAAATTCTTACCTGCTTTATTACCATCAGAAAACTTATAGGACGATAATTACGTTACGCCGAAAAGTTGGCAAAATACGATTTTATTATTATCTATTAAAAAAGATTAAAGAATGGTAAAGTAAATATACTTAGTCGAAAACTAGACCTCAAGGAAAAAGTAATTAAGGTTAACTACCAAATTTTCGATACCACGCTAAAAGGATACCTATAATTACGATAAATAATAATAATCAAAGCAGCACCCTTTAACTTACATCAGAAAATCCAGGAATATAATAATAATTTACTTAAGGACCAAAAAATGAAAAAAACACAAGTCCTAGAAAAATACCAGGAAATATTAGTAAGAGATATATACGAACATTAGTTATACGGACACCCAAGGATTTATAAAACCTTAAAACGATTATAACGTACTTATTATTTTTTAAGATAAAATTAATAATAAAGAAAATACGATAATAATACCATATTTGCAACAAGGCAAAAGCTTGACGACATAAACCATACGGAGAATTACAGTTATTACCAGTCGTAAAGCGACAATAAGATTTAGTTACTTTCGATTTTATTACCAAGTTTTTATTTTCAAAAAACTTAATTACGGGCATATATTACGATGCCATTTTCGTAATTGTTAACCGATTTACCAAACTTTCCTATTTTTTACCATATAATAAGAATATAAACGTAAAGTAATTAGCTTATATCTTTTTAAAACATATTTTAAAAGTACACGGATTACTAATAAAAATTATTTTGAATAAAGGAACGACGTTTACTTCGAAATTTTGGCAAGGACTTATAGCATAATTGGGCCTAAACCATAAGTTATTTAACGTATTTAAACTTTAAATAGATAAATAAATAAATAAAAATTAACTAAATATTAAAAACTTACTTACGATGTTATATTAATTACGAATAAAACGATTAAGTTTAAAAGATACTTATCGCGTAATTAGCTTATAATATTAGTTACTACGAAAGTACCAAAATAACCCCAGCAAATGCTAACTTTGGTTTTATACCTAAAGTTTATAAAAATATACGTAAAAGTTTTATTAACATTAAAGTAACTCTTATATTAAAATAATTTAAATAACTGTATGCGGAAATAAAAATAAATTTCGAATTCGTACGTAACCAGATAAAGAAATATTATAACCAGAAAAGGTTAAAAGAACCAACCTTTTAAAAGAAGGAGATGGTTTACTTAGTTATTAAAAATATCCAAACTAAAAGACTTAATAAAAAACTCGATTTTAAATATATCGGCCCATATAAAATTATTAAAAAGAAATTCAGAAAATACTTATTAATTAAGATTATTACCTAAGGTTAAACCTTATCCAATCTTTTACGTGTTTTTACTGAAGTTAGTAACGGATATTATTAAAATTAATACGGGAAACGAAAAAAAGGTAGAAAAAGATATCCCGATATACGAAGCAAAAAGGATTTTAAATATGCGCAAAAAAAAAGAATTTACTTAATACCTGGTTAAGTAAAAAAATTATTCAAACTCCGAAAATACCTGAAAACCCGCCAAGGATTTTATGAACACCTAGCGCCTACTAAGAAACTTTTATCAGCAATAACGGATGTACCCTAATTAGTAATCGATTAATTAATAAGATTAGACCAGTCGACCGAATCTGCGACCTGGCTTAACGTAGCTGTAGCGACCGCCGCCTTTAACTGTTCCCGCTTCTTTTTTAACCGTTCGAACTTTTTTATGGTTTCTGTACCCTTAATATTACGACAAAGCATTTCGATACTTCGTTAACGAAAAAGTCGTTTTTGTTTCTGCAAGCGATCAAGCTTATTTGTAGCAACCCGTAATACCTTTCGAACTTGCTTTTCCTCACGTTTTAAACGATTTTTCTTGTTAAGAAGTTTTTGATGTTCCGTTTCCGAAGGCCCGAAAACATTATAAGGATTACCATAACGAATATATCGTACGTACTTTATGGAGCTACGGGCGACCTTACAGTTTATACCTTTTTTTTTATAACGAAAACAAAAAGGCATATTAAAACCAAGACGATTAATACGTTCTGAAAGAACCAAAGCGTTAATACGCTAACGAAAACGACGTTTTTCGATTCGACCCGATATTATAAGTATAAAAAAGAAAAAGTTACTTACCAAATTAATCGACAAACAAATTAATCTTTAAGGGCAAAGATCCTGAAGAGAAGAAATCATGTTATAACTTAACGGCCTTGGCTATAACACAAACGGTCGGATCTTCTAAGGAGTTGGCCCCGACCAAAGCTAAAAAGTTACGTAACTAACTTAAAGGACTTAAAGTGCCAAACACCTTAAATTCCTTAAGTTATTATACGAGCTAAAAAAGGTTAACGGCCTTAAAGGTTTAAGCCGCTTAAATACCTTAAGCTAAGACGAAGATATATACACTTATTATTACCGTAGCTTAGATAAATTACCAGTTTGTAATACAACTTGGTTACCCAGATTACCTTTAACAATCTGCTATTACCAGACGTAACTATTGAACGTGTCATTACTTAGTTTCTCACGATACTACTGCTAACATAAACCGTACGACTAGGTTTAATAGTTGGTTAAACCCCTTAGCCGTCACAATTATCATGATTATTTCATATTATTAAAAGAATTAAGTGGTTATAAAACTATATAAGATATTTAAACTTTCTATAAAAATAATATGTATAGTAATTCATAACCTATTTTTAATAATATATATATTTTTCTAAGTTAAGCGCGGTGCTAAAATAACTATAAAAATTTTACTCTTTTAAATATATTTAAAGTTATAAGGGAAAAGAAAATTAAAACATCGAATATCTAAAGGTTGGTAACCTTATATATAATAATAATAATAATAGCTACTTATTAATTATAACGGCTGGTCGGTTTAACTAATAATTAAACTAAGGTCGTACGATTTATATTTATAGTAGTTTCGTATAAACTTAAATAATAAACATATTATAATTATATTTAGTAATTAAAATATTAAAGATAATTTAACAATATGTTGTAAATAAAATCCTTTTAAATTTAATAAGAATTGGAATTTATTACACTTGATTATACGGGATCCTCGTAGGTCCGGGGGATTCCTTTAAATCTATATCATACCGATCCGTCTAGATCAGTTGGATTTATCCGAATCTATGTTACGTAATCTTTCTGCGCGTCGGTTGATTCCTAGTCTTATCCCGAACGTATGTCAAAGCTGGTAAGATGTTGATTCGTAACGTTAATATTATTACTTTTATAATTAAGCTTTGTTAACAACGGGACTAATACCGCTACAAGTATTACTTATTCTGGACATTATAGCAATCCACAAAAACTCCAAATGGATAGATGTCCATCCTAGAAAAGGTTAAATGGGTGGCTTAGACTTGGCGGTTACGCAACGAATTGCGCAACCGTTGGACTTTGGTGGAGTTGCTGCGACCTCTGTTGCCATATCACCTAGTGTAGCGTACTTCGCAATTTGCCTGCGCACTCTTATATTTAAAATACCAAGTTCTCCGACAGACGACATCATAACCTTTCCGTCAACCAACCGACAAATGCCGTACGAGTATGTACTTAATTATGCTATCTGTATAAGGCTGGAGTGGAATTGGTTCAACAAGCAATGTCGTTGTATTGTTTATATAGAGTTAAGGAAGACAGAAGGAGAGCTCGAGACGAGCCGCCTAGAACTGGCAGCCTTTAGCTATTTGGTTGCTGCTAGATACACCGAATGATGGTAGCGGCGGGCGTCCAGAGCTGCCCGACAGAGCCTGTCGGATACAGTGGCTCTAGGTCGGAAGGAATCGGTCCGTGTGTCGCGCTAATGGGTGGAGGACACAGGGGTAGCAGCTAATTTGTATGAGAGATTAATTCCCTTCTGCCCTGACGAGAGACAGTTAGCCGTTATCATCATCAGAACCAATATACGAATAAAGCTGCAACGAGGATACTCAATTTGCGTGGTCTCAGGCTGTTTGACAGAGCCCGGCCCACTATACCAGGCCACAGTCCGCGCGTAACACTATCACTGCTATTAAATTAGCCCAAATCCCGAGTAGCCGAGCTGCTTTACGTCTGCTTCGACTACTACGTAGTTAAATATGCGGCTCCGTCGCGATTGCCTCGGCCTATGTTAATAATCGTAAATTAACGGAATTAGAATACGATAGCCAGAATGTAGACAACTTTTGTAGTCCGCGAGACACTCCCATGATAATAGCTGTCAGCGAGCTTGGAGTGTTGATGAGAAGAGTGAAGAATTTTTAGACAGATAATAGCGGCTAAAGGGTACCGTGATAACAGTGAGATAGCAACCAAGGAGGTATGTAATGACTGTATTTATCTCTGAAGCCCTGCCTAACGGAGCGCGAATTCCCCCCCTCTTTTTATATATGTATATACATAACATCCCTTACGCAACACCTTTTAAGGTAACCTTCGATCTTGTCCCCTGGCAATACCACTAACCGAGAAAGAAACAAAGGGAACTCATTTTGCTATCCCTTCCACAGCGATGTCGTTAATACTGTTGGTACCCGTTGGTAGCGGCCCTCCCTCATTACTCTCGATTCATGGTTAAGAGCCCAACTCAGAACCAGGCCAGGACATCATCGTCTTGGTGAAGTTCGCGCAGGCAATCCGAGATGAGTCAGACGCGTGGATAACAATGCTGCGGTTGCCAAAAAATGCGCCAATCCCAGGCACAAGAGCCGCGTACTTATCGTTGAACCTATTCACAAGACTGCTTAGCAAGTATCTTCTCGTGGTGGCCGTTATCCAGTTGATATGCACCTCATAGTTGCTGTGGGACCTTCTAACTTGTTGTGCTTGCCGGAGAGGTCTCCCACTTCGCAGGTCTGCGGCATTTCCATGTCGCAAGGGGGAGTCTGGCCACGCTGGTAAGGGTCCAGATGCCCCAGGGTGTTAGTGCAATTGCCGTCCGATGGCACTGGCTGGTCATGAAGATGGAATGCTATATATGGTGGCTTCAGTACCAATTCATGAATAGAAGATACCGGCCCTTGATTGAGACGTACCGAATGGTCCCATGCTCTGCGGCAGATTCATAACTAAAAGTTTGAAGTCGACGCCCTTGCCACCAGCGCCTGAAGTTGCAACAACCTTGCCTGTCACGGAGCAGCCATCACTCCTATCAAACGTAGCGACGTACTTTGCGCCGGCAGGATTGTTCAACACCTCTTCGGCATCGCCTAAGTGGCCGGTGTGTTGCGCGATCGCACCCAAGGCGGCAAATGCAAAGGTCGAAATAATCTTGATATGCATGTTCAGAGTAGGATATTTTAAGTGAGGCCCTCTTTGGATGCTCAGAAGTGGTTGCAAGCTTACTTCCCGTTTTCAGCGAAATCAGGTAAAGGACACAGATATATATACTTCCAATGTTGGTCAGAGAGCCGAGTCAGCAGTTGCGAAGGAGACGGAGTATGACAGTAGATTGATTCTAACAAATCCCACGGTGACAACAATCGACTCGTACAGCAGGACGGCCATATGATATTTCTGGTGGCCATAGAGCTTTAGGACACGGGTATCCAACCGCCGAGATCAACCAGGAAGTCTTGATTCCAAATAAGTGGGACCGCCCCTCACGCTTCATCGCTCCCACGCGTTGCCTCATCGAGATCAGGCCCATTTTCAAGGTTCTAGCTGCGCCTACTGCGCAACCGTAGCTAGAGCTTTCTATGAAGAAGTACTTATAAAGGTTATATTAACTAAACCTCGTGAAAATAAGTTTCATAAAATAATAAAATATTAAACAATAAGGTCTAATGGGAAGTTATGATTTTTTGGGCACGGTTAATGCCATGCTATATAAAGTCGCGGAAATCGTTTTTTATATATTTTAAAATCAATATTCACTGCGAGATTTTTAACGTTTTAACTTATCTTATTAATCGTAAAATTAAATCTTTAACGTACTATATAAGTTTCCGAGCTAAAGAAGCTTGCGAGCCGTTTTGTAACGGCTAAGGGGTTGAACCAATTATTAAACCTAGTCGTACAGTTTATGTTAGCAGTAATGTTATGGGAAATTAAGCAATGATACGTTTAATAGTTACGTCTGGTAATAGCAGATTGTTAAAAGTAATCTGGGTATTTAAGTTGTATTACAAGCTGCTGATTTATTTAAATTATGAAGGTAATAAGCATATATATTTTATCTTGGATTCCTTTAAATCCGTTTATTTATACGGATCCATACCGTATAAGTGAATTGGATTCCCATAAATCCGGAGATCTATTCGAATCTGTATTATTTAAGTGCATAAATCTCTTTGGATCCGTTTATTTATTCGGATTTATATTACGTGATTTAATCGGTAGTTTCTTAAGTCTTATCCCGACCGTGTGCTTAAATTAATAAAGTGTTAGTTTGTAATACGATTTTTTCCTTCTATAATTTTTGCTTTTAAAGATTTCCAAATTTGGTAAAAAAAAATTCTTTTTTTTTCTTTTTATTTTTACATATTTATTATGCTTAAAGGAATTATTAAAAAAATTGCTAAGCCGCGATAACGCTTTGATTAAAAAAAAGAACGTAAAAAGTTATCTTTTAGTATTAAAGATTCTGGTTTCGAAGTTATGCTTTATTCCGCGTGTTTTATACGGAAGGAAAAATATATTATAGCAAGAAACGTGGTTCGCTGCTATAATTACGTCCATTATAAGCGGGATTGTAATAGTTCGGGTTTTTTTATTAATTTCTTTTATAATACTTCGCAGAAAAAGGAACGGTTAAGGCGTAAAAAGGCTTTTGCTGAAAAGCGCCTTTTTTAGTTACAGCGGGATATAAACGAAGTTATTTTTCGTTTTTAACGGTTGCGTTAATAATAAAAGTTCCTTCGTATTAAAGGTATCGAAATAATTAATTGTGGCTTGTAATCGTTAAATAAATTGGAAAAATAGGAAAAGGCTAAGATAAAGGCTGCCGCGTAAGTTGTTCAGGTTGTAGGGGTGGCCGATTTATCTGGTCCTGAGACTGCTGACTGGTCCTTTCCGGCGGACCCTGGTTAGGAAGTTATCTTAAACGCTGCCGGTTTTGCTGGTAAAAGCTTTTTAATAGGCGTTAGGCGTTTATGAGATTTTTGGCGGGTTTCCAGGTATTTTCGGAGTTTGGGTAGTTTTTTTATTTGATTAAGTATTCGGTAAGTTCATTTTTTTGCGTATATTTAAAATCTTTTTTGCTTTATATATTAATATATCTTTTTTTTTTTCGTACCTTATGTTAACTTTGATAGTATTTATTGTTAATTTAAGTAAGGAAATATGAAAAATTAGATAAAGTTTGATTTTGGGGGGTAGTTTTAATTAATAATTATTTTCTGAGATTCTTTTGATAATTTTATACGGGCCGATATATTTAAAGTTAAGTTTTTTGTTTGGTTGTTTAGTTTGGATATTTGTAGTGGCTAGGTAAACCATCTTTTCTTTTTAAAAGGTTGGTTTTTTTAACCTTTTTTGGTTATAGTACTTTTTCATTTAGTTGTATACGAATTCGAATTTTGTTTTTATTTCCGCATATAATTATTTAAGTTATTTTAATATAAGGATGGTTTTAACGTTAATAAGTTTTTTGCGGATATTTTTATAAACTTTAGGTATGAAATTAAAGTTGGCGTTTATTGGAGTTATTTTGGTGTTTTTATAATAACTGGTATTATAGGCCAGTTATACGATAAGTAACTTCTAGACCTAATTATTCTGTTCGTAATTAATATAATATCGTAAATAGGTTTTTATTATTGGTTAGTTCTTTCCGTTTGTTCATTTATTTAAGGTTTAAATGCGTTAGATAGTTTGTAATTTAGGCCTAGTTATGTTATAAGTCCTTGCCAAAACTTTAAAGTAAATGTTATTTCTTTATTTAAAATGATTTTCGTTGGTAATCCGTATACTTTTAAGATCTGTTTTAAAAAGATGTAAATTAGTTATTTTGCGTTTATGTCCTTATTATATAGTAGGAAATAAGAAAATTTAGTAAATCGGTTAACGATTATAAAGATATTATCGTAATATATGTCCGTAGCTGGGTCGTTTAAAAAAGGAAGTTTAATAATAAAGTCGAAAGTAATTAAATCTTATGGTTGCTTTGTAACTGGTAATAGCTATAATTTTCCGTATGGTTTGTTTCGTCGAGTTTTTGCCTTATTGCAAATATAGCATTATTGTCGTACCTTTTTTATTATTAATTTCATTTTAAGAAAGTAATAGGTACGCTATAATTGTTTTCGGGTTTTGTGGATCCCTGGATATTTATGTAATTAATGTTCGTATATGTTTCGTATTAATATTTCCTGGTATTTTTTTGGGACTTATATTTTTTTTATTCTTTGGTCCTTAAGTAAATTATCGTTGTATTCCTGGATTTTCTGGTGTAGATTAAGGGGTGCTGCTTTGAATGTTGCTATTTATCGTGGTTGCAGGTATTCTTTTAGCGTAATGTCGAAGATCCGATAATTAACCTTAATTATTTTCTTTTTAAGGTTTAGCTTTCGACTAAGCGCGTTTACTTTGCCGTTTTTAAACTTTTTTGGTAAATAATAATAACGTCATATTTTGCTAGTTTTTCGGCGTAACGTAATTATTTTCCTATAAGTTCTTTAGTAGTAATAAAGCGGGTAGGGTTTTTATGGTTAGTATATATCTTAACTTAATAAATGTTTTCTTTAAGGTAATGTTTAAATTTTGGGAAGGTTTTAATAATAGCTATAAATTCTTTATTAAGAATAGCGTAATTTAATTTAATTTTTTTAACTTGTAAAAGTAAAAGGTAATAAGGTATAAGCGGCCTTTATCGTTACGGTATCCGGTTATTATGTTTAAAGTGTAATCCGAAACGTCGGTTTTAAGTTTAACTGGGCGGTTTAGGCCGTATATAATTAATATTAGCTCGCTAGTAATCGTATCTTTAATCTTTTAAAAAGCTGTTTTTATTTTTATCGTTTAAAGAAACTTATTTTTTTTCCGTTAGGTTAGATAATAGTGTAGTTATTTTGCTAAAGTTTCGAATAAACTTCTTATAATAATTAGCGAATCCGAAAGAGGTTTGTACTTCCTTAACTGTAATGGGCGTTTTCCATTTTTGTACTGCAGCGATCTTTTTAGGGTTTATTTTAATACATCCTAGGGTGATAATATGTTTAAAAATTCCACTTTTTGCGTATTGAACTGGTTTTTTTCGTTGTTAATTAGGAGGTTAACGTTTTATAGGGCTTGGAAAACTGTATAAACGTATTTTATATATTTCTTTTTATTTCTTAAATAGATGAGAATGTCGTCGAGGTAACAGATAACGAAGATGTTTAAGTACTTCTTAAATATATAATTAACCATCCGTTAAAAGGTTTCTGGTACGTTCGTAAGTCCGAAAGGTATAACGAGGTATTTAAAAAATTCGTACTTTATCCTAAAAGTTATTTTTTATTTATATCCTAGCTTAATACGGATTTAATTATATCCTTTTTAAAGTTTAGGCTCGTAAACTAATTTGTTCCGTAAAAACGATCTTTTATTTCGTTAATTAGAAGTAACGGTATTTTATTTTTAATCGTAATATCGTTTAATTACCTATAATGGATAATTAGGCGTAACTTCCCGTTTTTCCTTAATCCGGAAAATATAAGGCATCCGGTTAATAAATTAAAACGTCGTATGTAACCCTTCCGAAATTTATCTTTAAAGTATTTACGGAATACCTATAACTTTATTTCGTTAAGGTTATAAATTAGGTAAAATTTAGTCGATATTTTTTCTTTAAGAATTATCTTATGGTCCTATTCGTTATACTCTGGTAATTTTGTCTCAAGTTCTTTTCGAAATAATCGTTTATATTTATGGTACTATAAAGGTATATTAGTTATAATCTCTGCCTTTAGGGGTTAATGCTGTAAGTAATCGTTTATTTCTTGCAACTTTATTTTAATGGTAGCGATAATACGTCGTATTTTTTTATAATGCCCTTATTTCTTTTAATCTTATTCCTGTAGGTAATAAGGTCTTTATCGTATCCTCATGCTTATATTCGTCGTCATCTTCGATCGAATATTAAAATCTTTTCGTATTTTGCTTCTTTTTATCGAATGGATATAAAGCGAACTTTATCTAACTAATTGTCCAATCGATTAAAGGGTTATATTCGTATAACCATGGTTTTCCAAAAATTATGTTATAATTCCTTATCGGAACAATATCGAAATCTGTTATCTGGTTTCGTCCGTTAACAAAAATCTCAAGGTGATTAATTTCGCGGCTGATTTTTCCGTTATTATAGGTAAATACCTAACTTTCTGCGTTTTCGGCAATATAAGGTTCCATTTTCTCCTTCCATGGTAGTCGGAGTTTATTAATTATATTCGGCGTGATATAATAACCTTCTGTTACTTCGCAATTCATAAATGCGGTAAATTAATATGTTTTAATTTTTATTTGCAAGGTAGTAAAATCGTTTTTAGCTTTTATCGTCGCGTTTAAAGCCCTTCTGGAAAGCTTCTGCTGGCTTTTCCGGGTCTTACCATCTTACGGCTTTCCTACAAGTAACGTTCGTCTTTTAATTCGTTTTCTAACGCCTTGATACGCTCCTGATTCTGTACGTCAAGGGCCTACAACTACTTTAATTATCCCTCCTGTCGGCGTAAAGCAACCTCAAATAAAAGGACTTATGTTTGGAAGTGCCTTTTTGCTGATATATTCTGGTTTAGGGGTTTTTTCTCCTTCTTGTCGTACTTGGAATTAGGCATCGTATTACCTTATATTTTCGTTCCTTTTTTAATTTCGTATTTAATTTTCTGTCGTTTTTCTGGGTCGTTTGTAAACGTTAAACGGAAGTTTAAATTATTAATCATTTTTAATAATACCTTTATAACTATTTGGTAAATTTATTCTTTTTTTTATTTCGTAATCGTACCATCCGAAATGGCATATAAGGTTTTCGTTAGGGCAAATTTTTTTTGGGCCAATTTGTTACTACCGTAATGATATTAATAATATCTTTCGAAGTAAAGATTCTTAAATGTTTATACCATCGTTAATTCTTAAGGTCTTTTCCCGTTTAATTATGGAAATCGAATCTTTAATTATATATTCGCGTAAGTTATATTTTAATATATCGTTTTCCTTTTATATATTTTAAGTAATAGATGCGCTTATACTGAATAGCATGAAGTTTTCCGTATCGGTCTAGTTATTCTGGTAATAGGTTTTTATCTTAACCTTAATACTTCTTAATTTATGCGTTTAGTTTTAATTATTCGTACCGCCATCGCCGTTTCTTTTAAGAACGGAAAAGTAACTTATCCTTTAAAAGTTCCTTTTATTCGTTATATTCTTTTAACTATTGGGTTATTATAGGTCCTATAGTAAGGGTTCGTTATTTTTTAATAATTATTTAAAATAGCTTTTTTGCCTTTTATAATTTCCGTCGTACTTCCTTAAAGAGATTATGGTTATTTTTGATTTTGATTATATTAATTAATCTGTTATCGTTTTCTTGGTTATTTCGAGGGGGTCCTTAAGAAACTGGTATTTATGTATTTTGTTATAGTTTTTTGGGTGCCTTATATTGGTAGGCTTTATGTCCCATTTTATTGCAGTTAAAGCATTTAATGGTACGTGGGTTGCGTTATTATATTGCGCTTAACTTTATGGGTCCTGGTGCCGTTCCATAAAACGTGTTGGTTTTTTGTAGCGTGCTGGTGTTAGGGGGGTGCCTTAGTTTGTTGTTTTAACGATCCTTGGAGTGTTGCGTCCTTTAGGCGTACTGCTGATCGTCGATCTTGACTGCTATGGCGATATAATCCATCAACTTTTCGGGGCGTTAATTTTTGAATAATTCTTTTTATACCTCCTTTTTCAGGCCGTCAAAAAATGTGGCCATTAATACTTTTTGTCCTTAATTAATTTTCGAAATTAGTTGAATAAAGGAGTTGCCGTATCCGGAAGCTGATATTTTTTGCTTTAAATCTTTAATTTTCTTAACCTTAATCTTTTCGTTTACCATTCCGAATGCTTTTTTTAGCCTTTTTTTTTAAAAAATCTTTCGTAATCGTTATAAGTGTTGGGAATTTTTGCGGACCTTTATTAAGGAGGTTTAGTAACTCATTTACGAAGGGTAAGTTCAAATTAATTGGCCGCGTTTCCGGTTAATTATCCTATAAAGAACTGGATTCGAAAGATAAGCGTTATAAGTCTAATAGGGAAGTATTTAAAGTAAATACGGCATTCCGTAAGGAATTATTATAGCTTGGTGGTAGTTCCGTCGAAAGGGGTAAGTTTGGTAAGCTTTAAAACTTTTCCAGATTTTTTGCCATAGGCCGTTTAAGTAGGCTATACGGGTTGGGTTGGCTGATCCGGTTGATCGGGTTGTTTTATGCTTGCTTATCTTGCTAGTTCAACTTTTTGGGTTTCCAGTTATTCGCGGGTTTCCTTAAGTATGTTAATAAGTTCGATCTTATCGTTGGTAAGTTATATAACCGTATTAGTTAACCAGTCAAGTCGTCGTAAGGCTTTTTCCTAAAAAAGATTAGGTCGAGTTTTTTTCTTATCGGAATTTATGGGGTTATTTTTAAATACCTAAAAGGTTTTTTTAAAAGCGGGCTACTTATTGGATAACATAATGTTAATAGTATTACTTAAAGTTTAATAACATTACCAAATAAGAGCTTATAACGTATAACGGTTAAGGGGTTTAATTAATTATCAAACCTAATCGTACGGTTTATGTTAATAATAATATCGTAAGAAATTAAGTAATAATACGTTTAATAATTACGTTTGGTAATAGCAAATTATTAAAGGTAATTTGGGTAACCAAATTATATTATAAGCTGGTAATTTATTTAAACTATAAGGGTAATAAGCGTATATATTTTATCTTGGATTCCTTTGGATCCGTTTATTTATACGGATCCATACCGTATAAGTAAATTAGATTCCCATAGATCCGGAGATCCATTTGGATCCGTATTGTTTAGGTACATGAATCCCTTTGGATCCGTTTATTTATTCGGATCCATATCACGTGATCTGGTCGGTGGTTTCTTAAGTCTTGTCCCGACCGTGTGCCTAAGTTGGTAAGGTGTTGGTATGTAATACGTTTGCATTAACATTTTAACTACTTAAGTTTAATTATTTATTTTATAATATTAATAAAATAAAGCGTTTTTGTTACGAACCAACACCTCCCAGCCCTAGGAGAACGGTCGGAATAAGAGTTGAATAATACCGACCGCAATCACGTGATGTGGATCCCAATGGATTTACGGATCCAAAGGGATTTATGCATTTAATAGTATAAATCCGAAAGGATCCCCGGATCCACGTAAATTTAACGCATTTATATAATATAGATCCGAATGGATTTTCGGATTTAAAAGGATTTTGACTTATAATATATACTTTCCTTACTTTGTATAATGTAAACAAAATGCTACCTTGTAATATCACTTGGTTATTTAAATTACGTTTAATAACTTGTTATTATTACAATTAATTATTATATATTTTAGTACTTAGTTTTTTTACAATATTATCATTAATATTTTTTTTTCTTTTTTGGTAGTATTTAACGCCGGGGGGTTAGGCCGCATAGCGGCTGTCCCAGAGCCTCCCTTAGGGCATATAGGACGTGCCAAGCTAGGTGAAGCTATCTCTAACTAACTTATATATAAATGTAGACCTATTTAGCAGTTCTTGTCCGTAGACGCGTCGCCGTTTCCAGCGTATCAAGCTGTATCTTACCTCATCGAGATCAGGCCTTATTTTTAAGGTTGTGGCTGCGCCTGCGGCGCAGTTATAGCTAGTGCTCTTTAAAACTTGTAGCTCTAAGTACCGACCCATAAAAGACCTATACAAAACCCACAAAAAACACAAACCTCAAAAATAGGGCCTAATAGCAAGTTGTGATTTTTTGGTTCCGTTCTAGGTAGTCCTATATAAATCTTTAAAAATTTTCTATTCGAATTTTTTAAGGATAACTTTAATTTAATATTACTTATTTTATAATTACGAAAAGTTAATATAAAATTAAAATCTTTATTTTCTTATATATATTTGGTCTTAATTAAGTCGCGATTAATAAAACGCGCCCCAAAAAATGATTAAAAACGCCGTTTTAGGTAAACTTTTAATTTAAAATGCCCTTATAGTTATAACAACCTAATTACCGTATATCACATTTCGTTATAAACCTTCCAAGGGTTATTTAATATGGGAGAAGCCCGTATAGCAATTTTTTTATCCGTACGGGTTATGGTTATTACGTTATAACCATAAGGGCGTTCTGGTTAATTAAGTTCTAACCTTTTTTATAGCTATGACGTAATAACCATCGGTCGCAACATTTTGCCATGAGCCTTTTAAGGGTAATTCAGTATGGGAAAACTCCGTACAGTTATTGTTTTATCCGTACGGATTATGGTTATTACGTTATAGCCATAAGGGCGTTCCGGTTAATTAAGTCCGGACCTTTTTTATGGTTACGACGTAACAACTACCGGTTGTAACATTTTGCCATGGGCCTTTTAAGGGTAATTCAGTATGGGAAAGGCCCGTCCAGCTATTCTTTTGTCCGTACGAGTTATGGTTGTTACGTCGCAGCCATAAAGGCGTTCCGGTTAATCAAGTTCGGGATCTTCTTAAGGTTGCAACGTAACAACCCTAACCCGTACGGCCGAAAGAATTGATATACGGGTTTCTCCTATATAAAATATATATAAGAAACCCGGTGCACGATAATGCGACCGGTAGTTATTACGTCGCAGCTATAAGGGCGTTGCGGTCGCCCATTTCCCAGACCTAAACCTAGCCATATTGGCTACAATTGCTACCGAAAAGAATTTAAAAAATTACTGTACGTATATTAGCTTATATTCGACGCGTATATACAATTTTATACTTATCGGCTTTAATTTGGTTACGTAATTATTTTTTTATTTAAATCTTTATATTTTAAAAAGAAATGGAATGAAAGTTGATAATTTTGGTGGGAGCGCCCAGAACGGACCCTCTTTTCGCACAACTCCAACTCAGGCCTCGCTGGCTCGTTACGGGGATTTGGGATTTAATTGGTTAATTTTTAGCGTGATATAACAGTACATAGAAACGAGCCAGCGAGGCCTGAGCTAGCTGAGGTAAGCTGTATCCTCCCTTTTCCGTGCGAGGGTAATGCCTAACGTTTTCCCCTTTCCTTTAGCGGGAGTTTTCGAGGGCCAGAGCCTAAATTATAGTAATAATAACTGGGTGTTACAAACCAACACCTTATCAGCTTGGGCACACGGTCGGGACAAGACTTGGATCACCACCGACCAGGTCACGTGACATGGATCCGGATGGATAAGCGGATTCAAAGCGATCCATGTACCTAAACAATATAAATCCGAATAGATCTCCGGATCCATACGAATTTAATTTACTTATACGATATGGATCCGGATAAATACACGGATCTAAAGGAATCCAAGTTAAGATATATACGTTTCTTATTACTATAGTTTAAATAAATCACCAGCTTATAATACAATTTAATTACCTAAATTACTTTTAATAATTTATTATTATTAAACGTAATTATTATTTATTTTATTATTTAATTTCTTATAACGTTATTATTAATATAAACCGTACGATTAAGTTTAATAATTAGTTAAACGTTTTAGCCGTTATACGTTATAAGCTTTTATTTAGTAATATTATCAAACTTTAAATAATACTTTTATTATCATATCGTCCAATAAGTAACCCATCCGTAAACGAACTTTCCAAATCCCCGAAGATAATATTATAAATTCCGATAATAAAAAAGCTTAACCTAGCCTTTCTTAAAAAGAAGCCTTACGCCGACTTAACTAATTAATTAACGCGGTTACGTAATTTATTAACGACAAAATTAAATTTACCAACATTTTCGAAAATATTCGTAATTAATTAAAAGCTTAAAGGGTCAAATTAAAAAGATAAGCAAATATGGAACAAACCGACTAACCGGATTAGCCAGCTTAACTTGCATAACTTACTTAGGTAACTTACGGTAAAAAAGCTAAAGAAGTTTTAAAGCTTACCAAGCCTACCTTTTTCGATAAAACCATTATTAAGGTATAACAGTTCCTTAGGGAATGCCGTATTTATTTTAAATACTTCCTAATCAGACTTATAACCCCTACCTTTTGAATCCAGTTCGTTATAAGGTAGTTAACCGGGAACGCGGCTACCTGGTTTAAGCTTACCCTTCGTAAATAGGTTATTAAACTCCCTTAATAAAGGTCCGCAAAAATTACGAACACTTATAACGATTACGAAAAGTTTAAGAAAAATTAAGGAAAGGATTTAAAGTAATAAACGAAAAGATTAAAGATAAAAAGAATTAAGGATTTAAAGCAAAAAGAATCAGCCTCCGGATACAGCAACTCTTTTATTTAATTAACTTCGAAAATTAATTAAGGATAAAAAGCATTAATAGCTATATTCTTCGACGGCTTAAAAAAAGTATAAAAAGAACTATTTAAGAATAAACGCCCCAAGAAGTTAGTAGACTATATCGCCATAGTAGTTCAAATCGACGACCAGCGGTACGCTTAAAGGATTCGATACATTAAAAACCGGCAAAATAACAAGCCAAGGCACCCCCCTAACATTAACGCGTTACGAAAAACCAATATATCCTATGGGACGGCCTTAGGACCTATAAAATTAAGTGCAGTTTAATAACGCGACCCGTATACCATTAAGTACTTTAACTGTAATAAAATGAGATATAAGGCCTTTTAATACAAGGCATCTAAAAAGTTACGACAAAATACCTGGATACCGGTTTTTTAAGGACCCCCCCGAAACAACCAAGAAAATAATAACCGATTAATTAACATAATTAAAATTAAGGATAATTATAATCCCCCTAAGAAAGTATAATAAGGATTACAAAAGGCAAAAGAGCTATCTTAAGCAGCCATTCAGAAATAACGAGCTCTTACCATAAAACTTATAATAACCTAATAGCTAAAAGAATACGATGAATACAAAGAGCTTTTAAAAGATAAGTTACTTTTCCGTTCCCAGAAAAAACGGCGATAGCGGTACGAACAGTTAGAATTAAACGTATGAATTAAGGAGTACCAAGGTTAGGACGAGGACCTGCTACCAGGATAGCCAGACTAATACGGGAAACTTTATGTTATCCAGTATAAGCGCGTCCATTATTTTAAATATATGGAAAAATAACGGTATATCGAAAAACGACTTACGCGAATATATAATTAAGGATTTAACTTCCATAATTAAAAAGGAAAAAACCTTAAGGATTAACGATAATATAAATATCTAAGGATATACGCCCCGAAAAACGTTATTAATACCATTACGACAGTAGCAAGTTAACCCGAAAGAAAGACTTACCCCGATAAAGATTCCATATGCTATTTCGGATAATGCAACTATAAAACTAAAAAAGAATGAGTTTACCAGACAGTTATAAAAGTATTTCTGGAAGTAATCAATAATATAAACTTCCGTTTAAGCTTTACGGATGACTCGAATAAGCGACGAGAAATCAAAAACGAAATAAAAGAAAAGAACGAAAATATAAGGCAATATAATGCCTAATTTCAAGTTCGACAGGAGGGATAAGCAGCCTCCGAACCAGAATATATCAGCAAAAAAGACTTCCAGATATAAGTCCTTTTACTTGAGGTTACTCTACGCCGACAAAAGGGATAGTTAAAGCAATTGCAAGCTCTTAACGCACAAAATCAAAAACGTATCCAGGCGTTAAAAAACGAGTTAAAAAACGAACACTACCTATAAAAAAGCCATAAGATAATGAGACCCATAAAAGCCAGCAAGAGCTTTCTAAAAAGGTTTTAAACGTAACGATAAAAACCAAAAACGACCTTATTATCCTACAAGTACGAATTATAATATATTAGTTTATCGTACTTATGAACTACGGAATAATAAAAGGTAATTATATTACGCCGGATATAGTTAACCGACTTTAACTATTATAGAAAGAAAAAATGGAACCCTATATCGCTAAGAACCCAGAAAGTCAGGCATTTACCTACGATAACGGAAAGATCACCCGCAAGGTTAATTACCTTAAGATCTTTGTTAATAAACGAAACCAGATAGCAGATTTCGATATTATTCCGCTAAGGAATTACGATATAATTTTCGGAAAATTATGGCTGTACCAATATAATCCCTTAATCAATTAAATAACTAGCCAGATAAAGTTCGTTTTACATCCTCTTAACAAAAAAGAGTAAAAAAAGTAAAAGTCTTAATATTTGATTGAAAATCGTGACGAATGCAGGAATAGAAATACGATAAAAACCTTATTACCTACAGGAATAAAATATATAAAAAAACAAGGATATTATAAAACAATATAACGCATCATCGTTACTATCAAAGTAAAGTTGCAACAGATAGACGATCACCTATAGCATTAGCCCTTAAAGCTAAAAACCATGGCTAACGTACCTCCATAGTATTACAAATATAAACGGCTGTTTCAAAAAAACCTCGAAACGCAATTACCAAAGCATAACGAATAAAACTACGAAATAATCCTTAGAAACGGGACATCAACCAAATTCTATCCAATCTACGACCTTAACGAAACAGAACTATAGGCATTACGTAAATACCTTAAAAACAAGCTTCGGAAAGGTTACATACGACGTTTTAATTTATCAACCGGATATCCCATATTTTTGGTATTAAAAAAAACGAAAAACTACGCCTAGTTATCGATTATAAGCAATTAAATAATATTACGGTTAAAGATAAAATAGCGTTACCCCTAATTAACGAAATAAAAAGTCGCCTTTACGAACCAAATTAATTTACAAGTTTAAATCTTAAAAAAGGATATAATGAAATGCGCATTAAACCAGGACACGAAAAAGAAAATAACCTTTAGGACGAAATACGGACGTTTCGAATATTTCGTTATACCTTTCGAATTTACGAACGTACTAATAACCTTTTAGCAAATAATTAATCACGTACTTAAAAAGTACTTAAACATTTTCGTTATTTGTTACCTTAATAATATTTTTATTTACTTAAGAAATAAAAAGAAACATATAAAATACGTTTATATAGTTCTGTAAGCTTTATAAAACGTCAACCTCCTAATTAATACGGAAAGAAGCCAGTTTCATACGCAAAAAGTAAAATTTCTAGGATATATCATTACCCCAGGATGTATTAAGTTAAACCCGAAAAAGATCGCCGCAGTACAGAAATAAAAAACGCCCATTACAGTTAAAAAAAGTATAAGCCTTCTTCGGATTTACTAATTATTATAAAAGGTATATTCAAAACTTTAGGAAAATAATTATACCATTATCCAACTTAACAAAAAAAGAAATTCCTTTAAACGATAAAAACAAAAACCGTTTTCCAAAAAAATTAAAAATACGATTACCAGCGAGCCAATATTAATTATATACGACCTAAGCCGCCTAATTAAGCTTAAAACTAACGTTTCGGATTACGCGTTAAACGTAATAACAAAACATCGTAATAATTAAAGTAACTTATACCTTATCGCCTTTTACTTTTACAAGTTAAAAGGAGCAAAATTAAATTACAGTATTTTAATAAAGAATTTATAGTTATTATTAAGGCTTTCCAAAAATTTAAATATTACCTTAAGAGAAACCTTTACCAAATTAAGGTATATATCGACCATAAAAACCTTATTCGTTTTACCATTACCAAAATATTTATAGAACGATAATTACGTTACGTAGAAGAACTAGCAAAATATAACTTCGTTACTATTTACTAATAAAGATTAAAGAACAGCAAAATAAATATATTTAGTTAAAAACCAAACCTTAAAAAAATAGTTAAGGTTAACTACCAGATCTTCGATATCATACCAAAAAAAAGCTTATAATTACGACAGATAACAACAATCAGAATAACACCTTTTAAATTATATCGAAAAATCCAAGAATATAATAACAGTTTACTTAAAAGCTAAAAAATAAAAAAAACCTAAATCCTAGAAAGATATTAGGAAACATTGGTACGAAATATATACGAATATTAATTACATAAACATCTAAGGATTTACAGAACCCTAGAACGATTATAGCGGATTTATTACTTCCTTAAAATAAAATTAATAATGAAGAAAATATAATAATAATGCCATATTTATAATAAGGCAAAGATTCGACGATACAAACCATACGGAGAATTACAGCCATTACCAATCGCAAAAGAACCATAAGATTTAATCACTTTTAATTTCATTACCAAACTTTTACTTTTAAAGGACCTAATTACGGTTATATATTATCACAGCATCTTTATAATTATTAATCCATTTATTAAACTTTCATATTTTTTACTATATAATAAGGACATGAACGCAGAATTAATAGCTTATATCTTTTAAAATACGTCTTAAAAGGATACGGATTACTAACGGAACTTATTTTAAATAAAGAAATAACATTTATTTCGAAATTCTGGCAAAGATTTATGGCATAGCGAGAATTAAACCACAAACTGTTTAACGCATTTACACCTCAAATAAACGGATAAATAAAATAATTAACCAAATATTGAAAACCTATTTACGATATTATATTAATTACGAACAAAATAATTAAGCTTAAATATTACCCATTACTTAATTAGCTTATAATACTAGCTACTATAAAAATATTAAAATAATTCCAGCAAATGTTAATTTTAAGTTTATACTAAAAGTTTATAAAGATATACGTAACGGACCAGTTAACGTTAAAATAATCCTTACATTAAAACAATTTAAATAATTACATACAAAAATAAAACCAGAATTCGAATTTATACGTAATTAAATAAAAGAATATTACAACCAAAAAGGATTAAAGGGACCAACCTTCTACGGAGGAAAGACGGTTTACCTAGCCACCAAAAACATCCAGACTAAACGAATAAATAAAAGATTCGACTTTAAATATATCGGCCTATATAAAATTATTAAGAAAAGTTTCAGAAAATAACTACCAATTAGAATTACTACTTAAAGTTAAACTTCATCTAATATTTTACGTTTCCTTACTTAAAATAATAATAAACATTATTAAAGTTAATATAAGATACGAAGAAAAAACAAAAGAAAATATACTAATATACGAAGCAAAAAGGATTTTAAATACGCGAAAAGAAGACGGATTTACCCAGTACCTGGTCAAATGAAAAAATTACCCAAACTCCGAGAATACCTGGGAACCCGCTAAGAATCTTATGAACGCCCAGCGCCTATTAAGAAGCTTTTACCAGCAAAATCGGCAACGTTCAAAATAGCTTCCCAATTAGGGTCCGCCGGAAAAGACTAATTAGCGGTCTTAAAATCAGATAAACCCGCCACCTCCGTAGCTTGAATAACTTACGTAACGGCTTTTACCTTGGCCTTCTTTTATTTCTTTAGTTTATTTAATAACTATAGCTTACGATTAATCATTTCGATATCTTTAGTACGAAAAGATTCTTGTTATTAATGTAACCGCTAGAAACGGGAGATAATTTCGTTTATATCCCGTTATAATGAATTGGGACGGGGTGATTTGGTCCTGATCAATGCATATTTGATGAAAGTGTCACGATTCAGCCCGCGGTTCAAAAGATAATAAAGGTAACGCAAACTGTATTATGTGGTGTTAAATCCGTATGTAAAGCGATAATAAGTATCTCCTCTTTCTGGGGTTGCGCCTAGCGAAAAATAAACTTTTAGAAATACATAACTGGTGATAACTAATTAATCGGCAAAGCCATGTACCCGGCTCTGTACCCTGCATTATTTCAACCCTTTTTTCTCGAGATAAAATCGTCCTCGATTTATCTTAAGAAATAAATGCCAACGCAATTAACTCTTAACGCCATAAGTAAAGAAACATGCCTAGAACATATTAATTAATCTAGTTAGCGTTTATACGGCTTATCTTCCATTTTCCTTAACTTAGGACTTCGTCCTCGACGTTTCGCCAGCTTATCCCGTTGTTTAACCCTTTCTTTATCCTTTTAAGCTTTGTCCTGCTTTACTTCCTTCGCGATTAAATCCTTATACTTAGGCCAACCAGGCCAGCCTTACGGAAAATATGGTTTAGGTCGTTTTCTTACAATTTGGTATATATCTCTTAACTATCTATACGGTATATTGTACTAACCCTTTATTATTATTCGAACTTTTTAATTACCAAAGGATGGTCGTAATCTATATTTCGGCTTAAATAATAACTTCTTGGAAACCGGATGGGATTAAGTAATTTGCGGAATAAAAAGAAAAAATATAAATACTTTAAAGGCTTATTTTGGCTAATTAATAAATATATAAGGTTAAGAAATAAGAAACTCAATGGTTAATATCTTAATTAACGGGTTATTAATTCTTTTAGTCGATTGCTTAATCGGTCGTAATTGTTTACTTTCCATAAAACGAAGTAACTAATCGAATTCCGGATTATCAGCTTCCTTTAAATCGTCGACTTCCTCTTTTAATAATGGAAATAAAGATCTTCCAGGCCATAATCCTATAAGTCTTTTAATATCATCATTATCTGGTTTTAAACCTAAGTACCCTTTAATTATGTTAATTATTTTAAACTCCATAATGGTTTCGCCTTATCCAATCGGTTCGTCCAAGTTATTATTTCCTTATTTTAAAAGGTTACGCATAATAATATAAAATACATAAATTATCCATAAACCGCAAGTATAATATCTAACCTAAGTAAGTATCCTTACGATCGTTATACGGGCAGGGGAATTATTAAGCTTTAACTTTATCCAGGCCTTTCGGTATAATTATAATAATAACTAAATACGGTTAACCGTAAAGTAAATATCAAATACCAACATTCGACGTTCTAATCGAACATATAACATATTAACCTAATAACCTTTAAGTCCTTTACCAGTTTGAAATTTAATATAGGCAATAAACTAAACATATTTTAGGTTTACAGTTTTAATTAATTCCGTAACCTCGCTAAAGATATATCGGGTTTAACCGTTAAAAATTATTTTACCGGCTTTAATAATAACGGCCAAAATATTTTAAGGTATATCCTAGGCGATTAATTATATAAGGGTAATAATATGTTAAGAACGTAAGTAAGTATAATCCATTAAAATCATAAGTATTTACCATAAGGGAGCTATTACGGAATTATGCCATTTTTTATTGGTTTAATAAGGGGATAAGGTAATATCTTTTTATAAACGTTTACCGTTTTAATTAAACGGATAGATAAGGATAACTTAATTAAAACGGATTTTCGGAATAACTTATTAAATAAGATAAGGAATGGAATTATTATTATGCATCTTACGGAGTAACTGCATTATGTTATCTTTTTCTTATACTGGTATATTAACGATCTGGGCAAGTTTTCCGGAATCCGACGTATTCAACTTTTTAAAGTTCCCATCCTTATTTTGGTTAATACGTTTCTTAAATGATAATATAGTAACTATAAATAGATTAATTAAGGTATTAAAGTGCGAAAATAGTAATAATTTATAACTTAAGGACTTAAACGATAATTAAGGATATACGTAATATATAAATGTATATATATATATTTAAATATATAAATATATAAATATCAGGATATTAAGGTCGAAGTTATATGAATATAGGAAATCGTTAAAAATTAACAATAACTTATATATAAAACTAATCAAGTACGACGGGGTTAATATATTAATTTTCTGATTAGAAAAAATATACGCCAAAAAAATGCCAGAAAATTCCGTCTAATGTTATATGGAAAAATGTCGTTACTGTTACGTACTTTGATTAATTATTTATACTTATACTTCTTTTTTTTCCTATTACCATACCAACTTTTCCCTTCCGATTATATTTTTTAAATAACATAAAACTTTAATATATATTTATCTATTCCCATAATATTTAATTAATATTATCATAAATTCCCGTTAATCGTTAGATTTTCGTAATACCTTAAGTTTTTATAAAAGTACAAATCCTAACGAATTGATTAATTTAATAAAGGAATCGTCCATTAAAAAGTTACCCGGTTCAGGTAATAAGCAATCTGGTAATACTTAACCTGCTTCTTCCCGTATTAATCGGAACCTCCGTAATCTCGATAAAATCTCCGTTATTCGTCGTATAAATTTAATAATTTCGAATTCGTTATTATTTTTTAAACTTTTAACCAAACGTATCGATAAGGCTTTAGCTATTAATCGGGTTATTAAACCTTTATATAACTTTAATAATATTCGCAAACCCCAAAATCCCATATATTACCAGGCGCTTATCCATAACTTGGTTTTTACCTTTTAATATAGGTACCGTAATACTGTAGTTTTTTAAGATTATTTACCTCTTAAAACTTTTATTATGGATAATCCATTATTAAAAATACCGTACCCATTACCATCGAATATTATGCCATTAATCGAATTACTAACTTCGGGGCCGGATCTATTTATAAATACTATTAATCAACGATTAATTAATCGCAAGTCAATATTTTTAACTTCTTATATACCTATTAATTCTCGATTTCGTATTATAATTTCGTCTTTAACTTCGTTAATTCCAGCAGGACCTCGGATTATTAATCGGTTATCCGGCTTATTCTTTAATTTAAGTCCATCCTAACTTTCCGAAATCGAGCTTAATAATAAAAACGTAATAATTAAATTCTGGAATAATTATAACCGTATTAAACGTATAATAATAAAATACCTCAAAATACGTATTATCTTTATTTAATATTTATCCTAAGAAAATGGTATTAATTAAATATAGATATTCGGAACCATATTAATTAATATTATCGGTAACTTTGCTAAAGGTCGGTACCATAAATAGCGAATTATCGGGAAGAACTTTTAGGTTATAGCGGGTGCTTAGTTTAATGTTATTATTATGTTAGCTAATTAGGGAAAAAAGCCTTTATTACATCCTATATACGTCGAAATTATTCGGGGTAAACCTATAAATTCGTTTATGAACTTATTATCCAAGGATTTTCGGTATGTTATTAGCTTATTTATTTAAATATTTGAAATACTTAACTTAGTTCCATATAAACTATGCGAACAACGATACAAAAATTCTAAGCAGCCGGATTAATATGATATATTCTTATTTTTTAGGTATTAGTTAATCCCCGGATTCCATAAAAGGTTTTATGGTAATTATATCGGGTTTATCGAAAGTTATAAATATACATTCCGGGATAATCAGTTCGATTACTTAAAGGCTAAATACTTGCGATCTCCTTAAATTAAAGAAGACATCCGTTTAAAGGTTTGTTTAATTATTAAGGTATTCGATAAAAACCGCTTTCGTTTAATAATTAAAAAACATATTTTTAATCCTTGGTATTTAACAAAAACCCGGTTTCTCAGGTTTAAAAGTACTAATCAGTTATAAAAGAATATAGGCATTATATAAGACAGTCGTGGGTAAGGTAATAAGAAACCGAGGGGAAATCCTTTATTTTTAGTTTTTTTTAATTAATTACGTTAATTTTTTCCGTTTGTTTAATCGATTCGTTTCGGATATTTTACTGTTATCCATAATTACGTAACCTTTTAACCGATTACTAGGTATTTGGATTTTAATATTAATTTTCATAAGCTTTAAAGTTCTAGGCTGCTAATCTTTAAATAATTCAACCTTCGTAATATCTAAAATATCTAACATAGTATCTTCTGGTTAATCGGGTAATAACTTCGTTTAATCGTCTTTATATAAGTCTATCGGCTCCTAATATCCTTTTTCATCCTTTACAAATTACTTTAATTTATTAACAAGGAAAATCCTTTATAACTTCGTTCCATTAATTTCTTTTAAGCAGTAAATACCTCGATTACTAATTTTATTAATTAAGTACAATTTAATCCAGCGGTACTTTAATTTTATGTCTTTAAATATGTTAATATATTTTAATATGTCATATAAAAGTACCAGGTTATTTACTTATAAAAATCTATTTTTTATTTTGTTTTTATCTTTTTCGTCTGCAAATCTGGCAGCCTTACGTTTTTAATCGTTAATTATTTTGGTAACTTTAATTATGTCCTCGGCCTTTCTTTCCAGTAATCGAATTTTTTATGCAATCAAATCTTCCTTTAAAGTATCAGGATCCTAATTTATAATGCGTTAAGTCGGTAGCATTATTTCGATCGGTAAGATTGCTTTTTAACCGTATAGTAATTCGTAAGGATTAAGATCATAACTTTTAACGGTTGTGTTGTTGGCGAAGATCATTTTCGGCAAAAGCTTAACCCATCTTTTACTAATACCATTCGTCGCTTTTATTAAACCTTTAACAATCGGGATATATCCTCTTTCGATTAAATTTTGTCGCCAGATAATATACGCAGCTTTAACCTTCCTTTAAATTCCAAAAATATTACAGGTTTTAATAACTTCGCCCTTATTCTTAAAGCTTCCGTTTATCTTAATCTTAATCGGAATGCCATATCGATAAAAAATATATTCGTTTAAGAAATTCTTAATCGCAGCTAATATAACTAAACGTAAAGCCTTAGCTTCCAGATAGCCGG
This sequence comes from Monosporascus ibericus, assembly GCA_004154915.1. Classification (NCBI taxonomy): domain Eukaryota; kingdom Fungi; phylum Ascomycota; class Sordariomycetes; order Xylariales; genus Monosporascus; species Monosporascus ibericus. The sequence continues at coordinate 49,464 of QJNU01000160.1, read as the reverse complement.
ATAACTCGTATCTAACCTCGATAGTAACTTTATAATTATTATTATTAGGCATAAATTGCATATCGATCACCTAAATAGCAATTATGTTAATAAGCTGAAAAAAGCCGTAGCTTTTTTCGAAGCGCTAATTAGCAGCTTTCTGGCATTTCGGATACGCAAATACCGTTTTTCGAATTTATCCATACATTCCACGCTAATAATAGGAAGTTATTATACGCCGATAGGTCGAATCTCGTCCTTTATGGCTGTAATCCTTATAACATTACCTAATTACCGCGTATTATTTTTATTAGTTATCAACCACCTTACGGGTACCGTATCGCTTATTTGCCTTACGCCAAAAAATCCCGTCCTAAACAAAATAATTCAAAACCTCGGCCTTAAAAACCGTTCTTTTTTTCCTTAAAGCGTTTCGTAATCGATTAAGAAGATCCAATATCGTTAGGAATCTCGCATACTTTTATAACTCCTTAAACTAATTTCCAATAAAAGGTCCTTACTTTTAACCCGTCGTAATAAATATCGTGGCTATATTAGTCAAAATAAGATTAAGCCGAATAACGTTTAGCTGGATATTAATAAAATTATCGACTTCTTTTTCCTATTAATCGTCCAACGCGTTAAAGGCTTCAGGTGGCTTTTTCGATAATCCGTCGGCGGCTATGTTCTTCTTGCCAGAAATATGCTTAATTTCGAAATCGAACATTTTTATCCATATAACCTAACGGATAAGAAGCGTTTTAGGTAAGGAATTTATCGAGTTATTAATCTGGGTAACCAATACCTTGGCGTCGGTTTCTAATATAAATCGGATTCCATAAATGTAGTTTCGGAATTTCCTTAAGATTTTAAAAACGGTTCGATATTCCAGTTTGCCAGCGTCGTAATTTAACTTAGTACTTTTTCAAGTACCACTTTCGAAACGCGTAAGATATTTAATTCCATTAATTATTTATCCGAAAATACCTTCAAAACCTCGCTTGCTTGCGTTTATCCTTATAATGATTTTTCCTGCTATAGGACTATAATCCAAGGTAATTAAGGTCGGGGCTGTCGTAATTATTTTCTTAACGCTTTTTATGGCTTTATCCTAATCAGGATCCCAGACGAAAGGTTAATTCTTCCGGAGCAGTTTTATAAAAAGTTCGACTTTTATGGCAAAATACGTAACAAAAATCCGATAATAAACCATAATACCTAAAAAAGCTTTAACCTTCGAAACGTTCTTATAAAGCTGAATTTCCAGGATCTTTTCCACTTTGGCTATATCTAGGCGGCGATCATTTATTCCATAAAGAAATCCGATTATAACTATGGTTTCCTGGCACCATTAAAACTTTTTTATATTAATCGAGGTACCAGCAAGCTCATAATTAAGTAAGGTTTTATTAATATTAACGATATGCTTATAAACAAATCGTCGAATCCCTGGAAAAATATCTTCGTTATTATATTTTATTTTCGGGCCTTTAATTTTAACGTCGTCGACAAATAGGCGAGCTATATCAGGCATCAGATCGTTTAAAATCTTCCCGACCATACGACAAAAGTAAGCCACAAAGTTGGTAAACCTTATAAGCATATTAATATACCTAAATAATCCTAAAGGTATCGCGAAAATAGTCAGATTTCTGCTAGCTGGGGCTAATATAACCTAATCGTAACCTAAGAAAAAATCCATTAAAGTAATTAAAAAGTACATAGTAAAGTCCGTAGAAAATTCGTCGTAATTTTCTGGCATAAAGGCGTTTCGTAAGGTAACAGCGTTTAACTTTATCGTAAAGTTAATTAATCGCAGTTTATTATCCTTTTTTTGCATAAGGAACTAAGCGTTTTTATACGCGGCATAAGATTATTCGAATATTCCTTTCTGCATTCGTACTTGCAATACCTCGATTAATTTATTTTTAAAGCTAACCGGCATAATTATGCCCTTAGTTTGCTACGTTTTATAAGGGATTATTCGGATTTCATAATCTGGTACGATATTAAATTTAATTTTGCCACATTCCTACTAATCCTAGACTAAAGTAACCTCTTTACGGAACAACATCTTTTTAAAAAAGGCTTTTTCCGTACGGGTAAACCTATTGCTTAATTAATTAAGAATAGCGTCGGCTTTTTCTTTTATAAGTCGGGTTCCTTACGGCATGGTAATAAATTTAAGGAATAAGGCAGTTAACGAAATACCAGGTTCGTCGGGTTTCTTTTCGCTTTAATTAATAGCTCGCTAAGCTTCTTTAAGTTTTTTGGCCTTTTAGTCTGGGTTTCCAAAAGGTATTAATTCATCGGGTGGTATATTATTAACAGAAATTACCTTTTTCCACTTCGGCTTGTATATCGTATTGATCTGTACGGTACGGTTTTTATTAACTTTTTTTCGCATCTTTTCTTATAAGATTCCGTACAGGGCGTATGTAAGTTTTTTATCGCTAAACTGTCCTAATACCGTATCTCCAGGTTTTAGCTTATTTTTTATAACTTCTTAAATGGTTATCGGATCCTGATCAGTACAGGTATTACTAATCGAAAAGACATACGGGCCCGTAACGTATTCATTTATCTTTTCGCTTATAGGCCTGCTTTCGCCAGTAAAGCGGCCTACAAGTTTACCGGCTCCTCTTTTTCTGGCTCTTTTTTAGTGCGGATGTTGCAAGTAACCTTTTTAACTGGGATTAACGGGATAATGATCTTTGTCGGACCAAACTCCAAAGTTCTTTTTATTATTTCCGGGTCCATATTAAATATTATCTTCGATTTGGCCATAAAGTTAAGCCCAAGTATTAGCGGCTGTACAGCGAAATGATCGTTAACGATAAACATAAAGATGGTAATTAATCGGCTAGCTAGCCAAACAGGTACCTCGATAATACTTTCGAATAAAGTCCTCTTTTGCGAATTAAAGCTTATGAATAATATTCGTATTTATCGCATTATTAATCCATGTCGCTTGACGTATAAGGCGATAATAACGTTCGATTCGGCTCCTATATCGATAACTTTATTAATTAGGTTTTTGCCATTTTTATGGCTTACCTTAACTGCAAGTTTAAATAACGGGGTAATATATTTAACCGGGTTATATTATTATACCGATAAAATTTTTGCTTTTTGTTAAGTCTTTAGCTTATACCCGATATCCATGGTTAAAATCCTGAAGGTTCTTTTCGCTTTTAAAGATTCGAATCCTTTTACTTTAGTTTCGGTTATTTTAATCGTTTCTCTGCTTTTACGACCAAATACCTCCAAAATCTTAATAACCATAAAATTCTTAAAAGCCTCGCCGAAATCTGGATAAACCTTTATTAATTCAGACCAGGTAATTTCGAACTTCCTTTTAGCGTTCTTACGGATCTTTTTTTCCCAAAACTTAATAATATGTTCGTCGATCAATCCTTTATAGTTAAGAATATTATCGGTCTGGACAATACTATCTACTTACGTAATAATCGGTATTTAGGTCGTACTATTCGTTTAAACTACGTTATTTGCTTGGACGGTTAGCTCGATATCATAAAATAAGGGTCCGTTATATATTAAATTATTATTATCGGTTTTATTTTTCTTCGTACCGTTATTAAACTCCTTTTCTCCTTCCTTAATACGTTTAACTATTATAACGCTAGTAAGCACGGTAGGCTGATCAAAGTCGTCAACCTCCAGGGTACGGATTTCCTCCAAATATCGGGTACCTTTGCTTTCGACAGGGTCACTTTATAGCTAGTTACGTAAAGGTACCTTTTTATAAAACGGCTTTCCGTTTTTTCCGACAAAATGGGTTATATTAATCTTAATTACATGGTTTTAATCAGTAGCAAAATCCTATCGGGACGGTTTTAAAATCTGTATAGGTTTCGAAAAATTAATAAAAGTAATTAAGGTATTATCCGAATCAGTTTTAGACGATTCCCTGCCTTTATAGATGTCGTCTCGCCGATCAAAATATCGCATCTTCTCCCTAAAACGACTAGGAAAGCCCGGTAAGTTATAAATCCATTTTAAGACTTTTTTCCAGATCGGAATCTGTTAGTCGATAGCTTGGCTTTTAAGGACCTAAGGAAACTATATTATACCTAACGTAGCTCGATCGTCAGGTATTTTTAAGTAAATCGTGCATCCGTTATCGTCAAGTAAAATCAATCCCGTATTTTTTATATTCCCAAATAAACGGCATTTATTTATATTATGTCTAGGTTTTAGACAAAACTAACAGGTACTATAATTAAAACCGCCATATCGTTCTTTTCGACCTAAGTAATTACCTCGATAACCTTTACGACTTCGGTAATTACCTCGGTTACGGTAAGAACCTAATCGATTAAAATCATCCGGCTAGAAGCTTACTGCATTAATCGAAAGGTTAGTACCATAGCTGCAAATCCAAAATGCTTCCTATCCTAACGGAACGTAATACTGTAAATTCTAGGCAGCTTTTCGGTTACGTATCTTTTTCTTAAAAGCTTTTAAGTTTTAAATCTATCGAACTTAAGTAATCTTTAAGTCTTATAATATATTCGTAATTTCGGATACCTAATTAATCCTATTCGCTGGTATTTGTCGCGGTCAAGGGCTTCCTTATCGTTATTACTTAAGTTATTAAATTAAATAAAGCCGGTCGTCATTCTTATAGTTAATATCAAAACGGACGTTTCCTTACTATCGGCTACGGCCTTTATATCTAAGCAATCCAACCTTATTAAAAGCCTAATTTCTGATTAATATCGACGCATTATCGTAATTTGTCGTATATAAATTTTCGAACTTTATGGAAAAATTATTAAAAACTCTTTCGAAATAACCGGCAAATAATCCTTCCAATAGGCTTTCCGTATATTCGTCCTTATTAGTTATCTTTCCCTTTAGCTTAAATTCTTCCAGGATATCTTTCATCCTGGCAATATACTCTAAACAATACTTATAAACTTAATCAGGTTTATTACGTTAAGCTTACTTCGTTAAAGTTTTTAATTAGTCCTTAATAGTTCGGATTTACTTTAGGTTTTATAATTTAAAGGTTTTTAAGATAACCTTAATAACGTCGTTTTATCTAGTAAATCCCTTAATAATAGCTTTAACTTGGTCCTTTATGATACTGCTATCCGTTCAAAAAGGTAATTTAACGATTATCTCAAACTTTGTTAGCTTGTATTTCTTAAACAATCTGCTAACCCCTTTAAGCCAGTCGGTAACTCCAGTTCCAGAAAAGCAAAGATCCGGAAAAGCAAATAAGTCCGGAAAAATTATTAAGAACGAAAGCCGGTTCATAAAGTTTATTAAAAAACCGTATCCTTATTAATTAATTTATTTAAAGGGTATAATATCTGGTATCGGTACCGCAAGTCCTATAAATAATTTTAAGGATTCGTAAAATTATGCAATTTTTCGTTTTCGCGGGATCTTGATCGTAATTTTAAGAACTACTTAAAAGCTTAAATTCCGTATAGGTTTTAAGGATTTAATCGAACTATTTAGGGGCTTTTCTTTATTAACTTTACTTTCGTAAGGGTTTTTTATCGATCGGTACTAAATAATAATATTTAAAGCAAAACTTTGATCTTTTTTTAAAATAAGGAATTTCGGTACAAATAAAAAGCTTTATTATCGTTTAACTTAAATGGTAATCTTAAAAAGCTTTAACGGGCTTTTAACAAACCTACCAAAACTTATTTTAAATTAATTAAATTTATCAATCTTAAGATTATTCGGGTTTTAAGGCGCCAGGTTAACGGAAATATATTTAGGCATAAGGTAAATAACTATCCGTAATACTTATTTTAAATACATTTTTCCTTTTTTTTGTAATAAAAAAATAGGCAGCTTTTTCCTTTTACCATTTATCGTAACGGTTTTATCCTGATTAACGTATTGTTTTTGGCTTACATTAAATTGGGCTTTTTTTAGCTTGCTTATTAATGCCTTTATTGCCAACTTAAATACTTTAATATTAAGGCTAACCAAAAGCAGCAGATCCCAAATAATGCCTTTTAGCAGTAACCAGACAGGATGTTATCCGATTAACGCCAGTAAGGTCCAAAATATATTATTTATTATCTTTTTCTTAACTTTCGCATTATGTTAGGGGATATTAATCCCTTTTCGTACTTTTCCTTTCGTCCGTAATATTAATAGCTTCATAACCTTAATCCTTTTCTTACCTAAATTTGCAATTTACTTTATATCGTTAATCTTGTCGTCGGTCCCATTATTTAATTAGTCAAAATCCGAATAGCCACGTCGCTAGCGACGTAATTATGGTTTTAACAACCCTAGTCCAAAATGTTTCGTAATTTTAATCTTATTACGTTAGCACTTGCATAATATAATTTGTTTTTTGAATTACGTAATTAATCTAAAACTTGGGTAATTAGTTTATATTCTGAAACCGGTTACTTTCCGCGCTTATGTTCCTTTATCATCTTCCGAATAAAGCCGTATCTTAAAATAAGGTATCGTAGTTTCAGCTTAGTAGCTTTTTTATTAATCGCAAAAAAGGTCGCGGCGTTATCGTAGGACCTTATCCTCTTTTCAGTCGTCGAGTTCGCGCATCGTTGTCAAGTCGTTATGTTCGTAGTTGTAATCGTAATCATAGTCGAGGTTACGTTTTGATCAGGACTTTATCCTTTTCGTCTGATAATCGGAAATCGCAAGTTATTTCGGCAGTTAACTAAAGCTAATCTCCTTACATTAGCAGCTAAATGAATTAGGACGGGATAATTTGGTCCTGATTAATGCATATTTAATAAAAGTGTTACGATTTAGCCCGCGGTTCAAAAGATAATAAAGGTAACGCAAATTGTATTGTGTGGTATTGAATCCGTATGTAAAGCGATGATGAGTATCTCCTCTTTCTGGGGTTGCGTTTAGCGAAAAATGAACTCCTAGAAATATATGACTGGTGATGATTAATTGATCGGCAAAGCCATGTACCCGGCTCTGCACCCTGCACCATTTCAATAACTAAAAAAGGCGCTTTTTAGCAAAAATCTTTTCACGTTTTAATTATTCCTTTTTTCGAAAAATATTACGCAAAAAATTAATCGGAATACCCGAACCATTACAATCTCGTTTATAACGAACATTAATCTGGTAACGAACCACATTCTCCGCCATAATGAATTTTTCTTTCCGTACAAAGTACGTAAAATGGAGCATACCTTCGAAACTAAAATCCTTAATACCGAAAGATAACTTTTTACGCTTTTTTTAATTAAAGCGCTATCGCGGTTTAATAACTTTTTTAATAATTCTCTTAGGTATGATAGGTATAAAAAAAAAGACTTACCAATTTGGAAATCTTTAAAAGTAAAGATTATAAAGAGGAAGAATCGTGTTACAAACTAACACCTTACCAGCTTGGGCATACGGTCGGGACAAAACTTGGATCATTACCGACCAGGTTACGTAACATAAATCCGGATAGATAAGCGGATCCAAAAAGATTTATGTACCTAAATAATATAAATCCGAATGGATCTTCGGATCCATGGAAATCGAATTTACTTACACGATATAAATCCGGATGGATAAACGGATCTAAAAAAGTCCAAGTTGAAATATATACGTTTATTATTACCATAGTTTAGATAAATCACTAGCTTGTAATATAACTTGGTTACCCAGATTACCTTTAATAATCTGTTATTACCAGACGTAACTATTATTTACCCCATTGCTCAGTTTCCCACGACGCTACTGCTAACATAAACCGTACGACTAGGTTTAATAATTGGTTGAACCCTTTAGCCGTCACACTGGGTATGTTAGTTGGCTGTTTGCTATATATTACGCGCCTAGGCGTATTAGTAAGTATAAATCATCCTTTTTTCCCGCCCTTTTTAATTCCCCTAAAAACGCCCAAAAGTACTCGCCGAATTCCCTATATTTAATTTAAAGAAAATCGCCAGGGTCTTAGGTAACCTTTGCCGCTATAGGATAATCGCTCCGTCTGAAGCGATATCCGGTAACGGCAACGGTTTTAATATCGCTCCGTTCCGATTTTCTCGCGTATAGATATCCCCGTAGAATCCCGTAATCCCGATGTAATCCCTAAAGGCGATTAGGTTGTTTTTAAGCTCCCTTAAGTAACGAATCTTATTCTTAGGTTTTTATAGATACGTTTTCGGCTTTAATGGCTAATTTTCGAAAAAAGCGTCCGCCTTTTTATAATAAACCAGGTATTCGGGTGCTTTAAGCTTACTATAAGTACAGTATAACTCGGCGTTATCGTATTTAAATTTCCGGTAGTACTAAGCGAAGCTTTTATGCTTCGTACGTAGCGTTAGGTAATGGTAAAGGGCCGGCTTCGTTAAATATTTCAATTTGTTAGGATAACGTAGATAATATTTTAATTTCCAAGCCTTATAACGTTATGAAAGTTTAATAAAAGCTGCTTTTTATTACATTTTTCGTTATGCTTTATTTCGTAATTTTGCTTTGGATTTAATTCCGTAGGTTGTAATTATATAATCGTTATTAACGTTTTTTAGGTTTAAGTCCGCTTTCGCCAACTTATCCGCCAGTTCGTTTCCTTTTACGACGTAGTATCCTGGATATTAACGTTCCCCGACGTTATGCGTATCCGTTATTACGTAAAATCTTAAGTATGTTTATTAGGAGAATATGATGATATTTGCCTTAATCCTTTAAATCGTTTCCGTATTATCTAGATAGATTTATATTCGCTTCCAGTTAATTTTTGATAATCCTGTAACGACGTACTTTAATTTTTTCCAAGCTTTTATTACTTCTCCATCGAAGATAATAAAGTAAAGGTTTAGGCGTTCGTATTTTGTACCGAAAAGTTGCTTATTTTGGTAAACCGTAAAGCCGTAACCGACTTCCGTTTTATTTTACAAGCCGTTCGAAAAGACGATAACGTTTTCCGGTGGCAGAGCCGCATACCAGGCCTCGAAAGCTACGACAACTTTTTTTAGTAAGTTTTTATATAAGGTCCTTTTTCGAATTAGGTGGGTACCTGGAGGGGATTAGGATAAGTCGTTATACGGGTGGTAATATCTTTACCGTTACCTGTATTTTAGTCTTAGGATTTTGTAAACTTTTTAGCCCGTATCCCTTAATGGTTTTAACTAGTTCGGCTTTTCAGGTTAAAGGGTGCTTTTTGTCGACAGTTCGCAACTTATACGCAAATTTTCATAATGCGAGATTTAGGGTTATTTCTACCGTTGGCAATCCCGAATCGCGATATAAAACGTTTATAGGTATTATTTTTTATACTGGCAGGGTAACTTTGGTAGTTAAAATAAAAGCTCGTTAGACTTTTTCTACGTATTAGCTTATTTTAACGTTAACCTTATTTTTTTTTACCTGCTTAGTACGATTTTTATATTACGCCTTTACGTTATATAATACCGTAAGAATAATATACGTAAATATAGCTTTCCGTAATCCGGACGCCGGGGGTCCGTATTTCGTATTCGCCAAGTGTCGTATATGTTAAGTAAGCTACATTATTTTACCTGTTTTTTTTAAAACGTATCGCTTAAATGTTAACTTTTTGTTAAATTATATCCTAATCTATTTAAATGCTGGCGTTTTATTATTGTCCTCCGGTTTTTTTACCGGGTAGATTATGAAGTTGTTGTCGATTACCATTAACGGGTCGTATTTTTGCCGTATTTTAGTAATATGTAATAGCTTGCACCTTTTTAGGGCGAAATAAACCCGGTTTTCTTTATTTTATTATAGCATTTGTTATACGTTTCGAGTTATAAGTTAGGCGTTTTTATTAAGTATCTTAAACATTTTGTATAAATATAGGTCGTCCGTATAACCGAATCTTAAGGTCCGGTTTTATTATAAAAGTTTTGCGAAATATAATATATATAATACCGGGAAAAATAGGGAACTTTAAAGTGTATCATATCGGACCCGGTTATAACCCGTTATTTTGGATTCGAACCGTACCCGGACTTTTCTATCTGATAGGAAGGATTCCGTAAAACAGAATACCGGTAGCGGCTAACCTTAACGTTTTATTTTTTCCAGTAAGCGTTTTTGTAATAAGGTATCGAACGTTCCTTATATATCCATCGTAACCATAAAAACCTTTCGTTTAGTTACAAATACCTATTCCGTATCGTATACGAAAAATATTATTAAATCTATCGTTAATCGTTTAAGTAACGCCTTATCGTATTATGGGTTAAAGATGTTATTTATTAAACCAATTTGCGTTAACCGTTTTATTATTATCCGTTTTAACCTTTTGCCGAAGTAGGAAAATAAGGCTATAAGCTATTAAAACTTCGGCGACTTTTTATTCCTTTTTCTTATTTTGGGTATTATCGATATTTCGGCGTTCCGCCAGGCGGTTGGGAAGTATGCAAGTCGTAACGTATTTTTAAAAATGTTCTTAATGTATTATTTAACCGACTTTTAACTAGCTTTTAAAAGCTTAATCGTAACACTATTTATCTTAAGTAAAGTATTCGATACCTTTATAATATAAATTTCAGCTTTTTTTAATGTTACCGTAATATTTTAAGGTAACTAGGCGTTTTATTAATTCATATTTTTTAAAAAGTCGTAATTTAGGTCGTGGTTTATTAAAAATCGTTTTAGGATTTTCGTATATAAAGTTCTAACTTTATTAAACGTATTTTTTATTACTTTATTTTTAACCCGTAACGGTAAGGATTTTAACCTGGACTTGAACTTATATTAATTGATAATTTTATAAAGTTTAGCGTTTATAAAGGCCGTTCTGGTAACTTTCCGCCAGTAATTTCTTTTAGTTTTACGGATAACCGATAAGAATTACCGATATTCGTCCGTATAATTTCGGTCCGGGTTACCTTAATCCGTACGTTATTTATATATTTCCGAATTCTTATAAGTACGGTAAACGTTTTGGTAATCTTGCGTTTATTATGGCGCCCGATATCTTCGATTTATTACCGCCTTGATTATTACTTTTATCGTTAACTAAAAAGCCGAAGTAATAACTTTTACCCGGGAATCCAGCTTTTCCGGCAAGGCTGCCGGGCCCGTCTCCGGTAAAAAGGTTGCACCCGTTACGATTAAGTCCGTAAATTTATTTAAGTTCGGTTCCGATACCCGTAATCGTTATTACTTTTATATCTTTTTACTTTTACCCGGGATAATTATTAAAAGCATAAAATAATCCGATTTAAAGTTAAAATCGTTATATATAAAGGTTTTCGTAAAAGGGATATTAAAAAAGATAAAGTCCAGTACGTACCCCGCTTTATGCGTAAACTTACCGGGTATGCTTATATAAATCATTCCGTTAATAATAAGCTATTATACGATATCTTTCCCCTTATTCTTTTTTTCGACCCTTAATTCGAAATATGGATACCATATATTTTAATTACCTTTTATTAGGTAATTATTTAACGGTACCAAATTAATAACGTAATTAATTATTACGTTCGTACGGAACTTCCGATACGTATTAAATATGAAGTACTTATTAACGTTTAATTATAACAAATTTCGAAAATAAACTAATCGTCGTTACTATACCGCTAAATAACGTCTTTTTTTTAACGTAAATTATAACCCGGGGCCTTTTTTTCCGTTCGTCTAGCTATTTATTAATACGTAAAAGCTAAATTCCGGGTAATTTTATGTTTTCGTATTTCCTTTTACTTAAAGCTTTTAAACTTAAATTATATTTATACCTTAAGTTTAGCATAACTTTAATAAAGTAATATATAATATTAAGGTATTATAAGTATTATATTAAGTTACGTATAGGTTACGTAATTTCGGTAATTCGCCTTTATCCGTACGGCGCCGGCGGCATTTTTATTCCCGTTTATTTTCCGTTATTATACGGAAAAAGTAATTTAAATATTCGTTATTTTAACTTTTATGGCCAGGTATAAACGTAAGTTACGTTAATTAATGTTAATTATTACGGTATTTTATACTTTAAGGCGGGGTAAACGACTTTTTATGGCCATTTTAATAAATATTTTAACGTTACTGTCATTTTTAGGATTCGTTAATTTTAACGCCGTAATCGGCTTTAATCCAGAGCTATACGTCTGTAAAGGTATATAAATAAATTTGAACTTTATAAAGGTTATTCCGTTATAGGTCCTTTTTTTACCGTTAGTTACCTAGTTCGGTTACGGTTTATTAGGCTTTTTTATTATGGGTTAAGGCGGTTCCCCGTTTTTTATTGCCTATTTTTATTCTGGTATAATATTTTCCTTTTTGTATTTTTTAACTCTTACCTTCCGGACGATTTTTAGTTCGTTTTTCGTTAGCCGTACCAGTTATTTTTTAATTCGTTTAAGGGCGGCCGCATAATTTTCGTATCCTGCTTAAAAAAAAACCTTAGTAATTCGCGTATTTAAAAGGCTGGTTATATTCGCCTTCCGGGTATTAATTTAACCTATTTCCGCAGTTATTATACCGCGTAACCCGTTAATACCGTCCTTTAATGCAATACTTTTATCATTTTAGGTTATATAATTCGGTTACCGGTTTTTTCGTTATTAATTTAAACTGCCCGTTAATATTAAAAAGTTTAAAGGATTTAATTAAAGTTAAAAAAACATTATCCAAGTTCCGCAATTAATTATAAGGTTAAGCCCGTATTTCGACGGTTTGCAGCTAATAAGCCGATATTTAATTTATACGTAAATTTTATTATAAATAACGTTTTACATATTAATAACGCGTCCCGGGTTAATATAATCCGAAAAGAAATACAGTACGTTCGGTACCGTATATGTATGCTATTATTCCGGCATTTAAATATTATCGGCGTTTGTAATTTTATTTAAACGTTATTTTACGTTCGATTCGAAAAATATGTTCCGGATTTATTTAGTAATTAATTTAATAAATTAACCCGTATTCGTGGTCGTAATATTCGGGATGTTCGGCAATTATAACCTTAAGTTTTCGAATTCTTTATATATAATAATCCTTAACGTAAAAAGCTATTTCTTATAAGCCCGCCGTTTTTCGCTTAAACGGATCAGGATTTTGTTATTTTCCTTATTAAAAGACTAGGATACGGTAAAGTTAATTTTGGTAATCGATTTGGCGATTTTTGCACCGTTACTTTAGTTAAAGCTATATCCCGATTTAATTATATTAATCTAAAAAACTTGCTTATTTTTCGTTTTTAATTTAATTAGTTACGAGCTTAACAGCCGTATAAAGGCGTAAAGCGTTTCGTTAAAAGTCGAAAAAACCGCCGTATTAATGTAACCGACGAACATATCGATAAGAAATCTTACTTTTACCTTGTAATCCGTTTAGTAATTACCTTTATAATCTTTAACTAATAAATTTAGATATTTAGCTAGGTTTTTAATAACTTATTTTTTAACCTAAACTTATCGTTCCATTTTGTTAAGTCGGAAGGTAATAATTAAAATCGCAATATCGGGTTAAAGTCGGTTAACGGCCTTTTAGTTAATAAAGTTTATTACCGGAGGAGCCTGGATATTAATAGGTTTTTTCTTTTTGTTCCGTTGTAATTATACGAAGTTTAAAAAGGTAAGTAGCTCAAGCTGTTAAGTATATTAAGCTATATCGTCAGGAACCTTAATTAGCTGCTATGGTATGGTAAAGGCTTCCATCTTCGTCGATTGCTGGTAATTGCCAGCCATCGCGAGATTTTAGCCTTGGTGTTTTTGACTCAGCTAGTGGCGAAGTCGCCAAGAGCGCCAAGAGTTAGAAAATTGAATGTGATGCACGCTTGAGCACTAACAGCTCTAAACGCACGGATGAAATATAGAAGGAAAGATGACTGATTGCCATTAATATAAACTGTATGACTAGGTTTAATAATTTATTAAACCGATTAGCCCTTTTGCGTTTTAAGTTTTTATTTAATAATATTGTTAAACTTCAAGTACAATTTTTAATATTATATTATTTAATAAGCACCCCGTTTTTAACGTAACCTTCTATGTTTCCGAAAATAATATCAGAAGTTTTAATAATAAAGAAATTTAATTTAGTTTTTTAAAAAAGAAGTTATACGACGATTAGACTAGTTAATTAACGTAGTCATATAACTTATTAATGATAAGACTACATTTACTCATATACTCGAGGAAACTCGCAACTAGTTAAAAGCCTAGAAAGTCGAACTAGCTAGATAGATAAACAGGGAGTAGCCCGATTAACCTGATCAACCAGCTTAACTAGCATAGCCCGTTTAGATAGCTTATGATAAAAAGGCCGGAAAATTCTTGAAGCTTATTAAGCATATCTTTTTTAACAGAATTTTTACTAAAGTATAATAATTCCTTATAAAATATCTCACGTATTTTAAGTATTTCCTAATTAGGCTTATAATACTTACTTTTCGAGTTTAATTTGCTATCGGATAATTAACCGAAAATCTAATTATTTAGTTCGAATCTGTTTTTCGTAAAGAAGGTATTAACCCTTTTAAATAAAGATTTGTAATAACTATAATAATTTATACCGATTATAAAAGAATTAAAAAAGAAATTAACGAAAGTATTCGAAATAGTAAACGAAAAAGTTAAGGCCGAAAAATAGACTTAAAGACTTAAAGTAAAAAGAGTTACCTTTTAAATACGGCAACTTTTTCTTTAATTGGCCTTGAAAATTAATTAAGGATAAAAAGTATAAATGGCTACATTTTTAACGGTTTAAACGAAATTCTAGAAGGACTTATTCAACAATAAACGACCCGAAAATTTGGTAAATTATATTGTCATCACAGTTAAAATCGAAAATAAATAATACGTTTAAAAGATTCGATATTTTAAGCGCTAGTAAAATAATAAGTTACCGTATTTCCGTAGTATAAGCATCTTACGAAATACCAATATATCCTATAGGACGATACCTGGACTTATAAAGACTGGAGCACTATAGAAATAGGACCGACGCCAGATTTAATGCTATAATTATAAAAAGATAGGATATACGGCCTATTAATATAGGAAGCTTAAAAAGTAATAGCAGAATATCTGGATACCGGTTTTCCAAAATCTTTCGCGGAATAATTAGGGCGATAATAATAATTTAATTAACATAATAAACGTAAAAAATGTCTATAATCTTTTTAAGACAATATAATAAAAACTCTTAAAAATAGAGAAGCTGTTTTAAGTAATTATCCAGCAATAATAAGCGCTTATTAAAGAACTTATAGTAACTTAATAGCTAAAAAAATACGACGGATAAAAGAAGTTTATAAAGGATAAGTTACTTTCTCGTTTTTAATAAAAACGTTAATAACGGTACGAAAAGTTAAATTTAAACCTATAAATTAAGGAATATTAAGGCTAGGACGCAGCTTTATTAATAGGATAACTAGACCGATACGGGAAATATTATGTGACATATTATAAACCTATTTATTACTTTAGATATATAACAAAGTAACAATATATTAAAAAATAAATTATACAAATATATAACTAAAGATTTAACATTTATAACCAAGCTAGAAAAAATGCTAAGGATTAATAATAAAATAGATATTTAAGGATATATATCTTTTAAAACATGATGGACGTTATTATAGTAGTAACAAGTTGCCCTAAAGGAAAAAGTTGCCCCGATAAGGACTTTACGTATTATTTTAAATAGTACGATTATAAACCGGAAAAAGATTTTTACTAAATAGTTATAAACATATCTTAAAAGTAATTAATAATTTAAACTTCCGATTGGATTTTACGAACGACCTAAACGAACGACAAAAGATTAAGAATAAAGTTCTGAAAAAAGACGAGGAAATGAGAAAATACGACGCCTAGTTATAGATACGAAAAGAGAAATAAAAAGATCCTGAATTAGAATATATTAATAAAAGAACTTTTAAACGTACGTTTTTTATTTGAAGTTATATTATGCCTATAAACAGGATAATTAAAGCCGCTATGAACGTTTAACTGATAGAATTTAAAGCGCATTAAGCCGTTAAAAACCGATTTAAAAGGCGAACGTTATATATAAGAAAACCGTAAAATGGTAAAACCCGGAAAAGCTAGTAAAAGCATTTAAAAAGGGCTTTAAACGCGACAATAAGAGCTGAATATAACTTTATTACTTTGCTAATACGAATTGAAATATATTAATTTACTGTATTTGTAGATTCTGAGATAATAAAATATAATTATGTTATATTAAATATAGTTAACTAATTTAGATTATTATAAAAAAAGTTAAAACCTTATAGCGCTGAAAACGTAAAAGGTGAGGTATTTTCTTATAATAACGAAAAGATTACTTATAAGATTAATTACTTCGAAATTTTCATTAAAAACGAAATTAAACGACAAATCTTTATATCGTTTTAATAAGAAATTACGATATAACTTTCGGAAAACCATAGTTATATTAATATAACATTTTAAGCAATTACGTAATTAGCTAAGTAAAGTTCATTTTACACTCTTTCGATAAAAAAAATGATACGAAAAGATCTTAATATTTAATCGAAAATGATAATAAATACAGGTATAAGGATACGATAAAAACCTTACCACCTAAAAGAATATATAAAAAAGAAGTACTATAAAAGAGTATGAGGTATTATTACTATTATAAAAACAAATTTACAAAAGATAAATAATTACCTACAGCACCAACATTTAAAGCCAGAAATAATAGTTAATATATTTCCAGAATATTACATATACGAAAGACTATGTAGGAAAAAGATTTAAACCGAAATTAATAAAATATATCGAATAGAATTATAAGATGGTTTTTAAAGAAGGAACATCGATTAGATTTTATCGGATTTATAACCTTAATAACACAGAATTACAGGGATCACGTCAATACCTTATAATTAAGTTTAAAAAAGGTTATATACGACGTTTTATTTTATTAGCCGGATATTCTATATTATTTATGCTAGGAAAAAAACGAAAGCTTACGTTTAATTATCGTTTATAAATAGTTAAATAATATAATAACTAAAGATAAAACATTATTACCTTTAATTAATAAGATAAACGACCGCCTTTATAAAGCCGAATGGTTTACAAGCCTAAATTTAAGAAAAGGCTATAATTTAATACGTATAAAATTAAAATACGAATAGAAAATAACTTTTAAGACGAAATACGAACTTTTCGAATATTTTATTATGTTTTTCGGACTTACGAACGTATTAGTAAGCTTTTAACGAATGGTTAACTATATAATTAGGAAGTACTGGGATATCTTTATTATTTGTTACCTCGACGACATTTTTATTTACTTTAAAAAAATGAAGGAGAATATATAAGATACGTTTATAGAGTTTTTTCAGCCTTATAGGATGCCAATTTACTAGTTAATATAGAAAAAAGCCAGGTTTATATATAAAAAGTAGAATTTCTAGGATATATTATTATTCTAGGATACATTAAAATCTACCTTAAGAAAATCGCTGCTGTATAAGAATGGGAAATACTTATTATAGCTAAGGAAGTACAAACTTCCCTTAGATTTGCTAATTATTATAACAAAATTATTCGATATTTTTTTAAAAAAAATAGCCTTATAATTATTAAACCTAATAAAGAAAGGAACTAAATTCCTTTAGATGATAAAAACGGAAAAGGTTTTTTACGAAACTAAGGACGTAATTACCAACAAGTTAATATTAATCATATACAATCTAAACTATTTAATGAAGCTTAAAACCGACATTTCGAATTACGTTTTGGGGGTAGTAACCGGATACCCTAACAATTAAGGTAATTTATGTTTTATCGCTTTTTACTTTTATAAATTAAAGAAAACAATGTTAAATTACGGCATTTCCAGTAAATAATTTATAATTATTTTTAAGGCTTTTCGGAAATTTAAATATTATCTTAAGGGGAACCTTTACAGAGTTAAGGTATTTACAGATTACAAAAGCCTTACTCGTTTTACTATTAGCAAAGAACTAATAGGATAATAATTACGGTACGTCGAAAAGCTAACAAAGTATAATTTTGTTATTATCCATTAAAAAGAATCAGAAACTGATAATATAGACGTACTTAATCGAAAATTAAACTTAAAGAAAAAGTAATTAACGTACCACACAAGCTCACGGCGCACACAAGCTCGCGGCGCGTTTTTTGGCACCTCGCAACAACTAATCCAAATAACTCAACCATAACAGATCTAATTGATTTAATCGACGGTATTCTTTTTCGCTGACTATATATACAGCTTTTGGACAAATGTACGCATTATATCAAGATTTGTTGCGGACGTTATATTGCCATTCCTTCCTGCCAACCTGTACGCGACCGACTAACCACTAACGCGTTTAAGTTAATATTACCCCCATTTCGTACGACCTAAAGCCGACCGATAGAAATACGATTACCGACCGAATTTCCAACCCGTATATGCGAGCGTTTTTTGTACGGCTTTAATACGTAAAAGATATTCGCAAAATGGAAGGTAATAGGGCTTGTTAAAAGACGCGTTACAAGGCTGCGGGGTAAGGCTGTAGGGCTTGTTAGGGCGCGTAAGGGGGCCCGTCGGGGGGCGCGTTACGGTATTGCAGGACTTGTTGGAATAACAATTCAACCCTACGTATTTAAATGGTTAAAATAAACGTTTTTATTAAAAAAGAACATTTACTATATTGGATAAACACGTTTTTTCGGTCGGCAAAAAGGTAATAATAATAAAAATGCTATTAATAGCTATTAGAAGTAATTATCGTATATAGGTTAACAGGAAAAAATAATAATATAACGTCCGTAACAAGCCTTAATATAATGCGTGTATTTGTTCCAGAGCTATATATATAGTTAGCGAAAAAGAATACCGTCGATTGAATCAATTGGATTTGTTATGGTTGAGTTATTTGGATTAGTTATTGCGAGGTGCCAAAAAACGCGCCGCGAGCTTGTATGCGCCGCGAGCTTGTGTATTACGTTAAGGTTAATTATTAGATTTTTGACATTACGCGAAAAGGAGACTTGCAATTACGATAGATAGAAACGATTAAAGTAATATATTTATTGTATACCTGAAAATCTAAGGATGTAACGATAACTTATTTTAAAAATTGAAAATGAGAGAAAAAATACAAATTTTTAAAGAATATTAGGAAATATTACAACGAAATATATACGAACATCTGTTATAAGAATATCTAAGGATCTTTAAAAC
Source organism: Monosporascus ibericus (assembly GCA_004154915.1). Lineage (NCBI taxonomy): Eukaryota > Fungi > Ascomycota > Sordariomycetes > Xylariales > Monosporascus > Monosporascus ibericus. The sequence goes on along the minus strand of QJNU01000160.1, from coordinate 30,351 downwards.
TTTAAAACGATTATAACATACTTCTCATTTTCTTAAAATAAAATTAATAATAAAGTACGATAATAATATTATATATATAATAAGGTAAAGACTCGACGAAATAAACCATACCGAGAATTACAGCTACTACTAGTCGCAAAGCAACTATGAGATTTAGTTCCTTTCGATTTTATTACCAAGCTTCCAGTATTAAAAACCCCAGTTATGAGCGTATATTATGATAGCATTTTTATAATCGTTAATCGATTTACTAAATTCTTTTATTTTTTATTATATAATAAGGATACAGATATAAAGTTTTTAACCTATAAGGTTTTAAAACAAATCTTAAATATATACGGATTACTAACGGAAATTATCTTGAATGAAGAATATTTATTTTCAAGTTTTAATAAAAACTTATAGCATAATTCGACCTAAATCGTAAATTATTTAACGTATTTAAACTGTAAATAAACGAATAAGCGTGAAGAACTCACCGAATATTGGAAATTTCCTTCCAATATTACATTAATTACGAACAGAACGATAAGATTTAAGAGTTACTTATCGTATAATTAAATTATAATATTAGTTCTTATAAAAGTACCAAAATAATTCTAGCAAACGTTAATTTCGATTTTATATCAAAAGTCTATAAGGACGCATATAACAAGAGACTAGTTAACGTTAAGGTAATTTTTGTATGGGAACAATTTAAATAATTATCTGCAAAAATGAAAATAAATTTTAAATTCGCACTTAGTTAAATAAAGAAACATTATAACCAAAACAGAGTTAAAAAAACTAACCCTTTACGATGAAAAGACGGTTTACCTAGCTATCAAAAACATCCAGATCAAACGACTTAATAAAGAACTTGATTTAAATATATTGGCTAATATAAAATCGACCGAGAAATATTTAAAAAATAATTATTAAATAAAATTACCACCTAAAGTTAAACTTTATCTAATTTTTCATATTTCCTTGCTTAAGGTAGCAGGAAATGCCATTAAGGTTAATATAAGGCATAAAAAAATCAAAAGAAGATATGTTAATATGTAAAATAAAAAGAATCCTAGACATACTTAAAAAAGGGCTTACCGAGTAGCCTATCAGAATAAAAAAAAAATTCAAATTCCGAAAATACCTAAAAAACTCACTAAAAACCTTATAAACGCTGAACGCCTCTTAAAGAATTCTTATTAATAAGACCGAAAGTATTTAAAGTAACTTTTTATTCCGAATCCGTTAGAAAAAACATTTTAATAACCCCAAGACCAAACTAGTTAACCATCCCCGCAGCCTAGACGGCCTATTTAACGGCTGTTACCTTAGCTTTTTCTTATTCCTTGAATTCGTTCAGCGACTGAAAACTGTAATTAATTATTTCGATACTCTTAAAATAAAGAAATTCCTTTTGACAACATAAACGTTAGAAACGGGTTATGGTCTTATTTATCTTTTGTTACTATTAAAGAAGCCGCTTTTTAGCAAGAATCTTTTTTCGAGTTTTAACTACTTCCTTTTTTAGTAATATTACGCAAAGAATTAATCGGAATACCCGAATTATTATAACTTCGTTTTTTAAAAACGTAATTCTTATACCGTACGGCGCCTTCCGCCATAACGTACTTTTTCTTATGTTTAAAGTAAATAGAATAAAGCATAACCTCGAAACTTTAGATTTAAATATTAGAAGCTAAGTTTTAACGTTTTTCTTTTTAATCAAAGGGCTGCTGGGTTTTATTCTATTTTTTAGTAATTATGTTAATTATGATAAAGGTTAAAAAAAAGCAAAATTACACTTATCTGGAAATTAAAATTTTTGGGGATAAAAATTCTACACGGGAAAATTCGTGTACCGAATTAACACATCTTGGCTTTAAAAAAAGGTCGGAATAAAACTTAAATAATACCCACCGGAATTACTTAATGTAAATGGAAATGGATTTACGGATCTAAAAGGATCCATGCATTTAATAGTATAAATCTGAAAGGATTCCCAGATATATAGAAATCTAGTGCATTTACCCGATATAAATACGAATAGATTTTCAGATTTAAAAGAATCTTAATTTATAGCATATACTTTCGTTACCTTTTATAATTTAAATAAAGTACTGGCTTATAATACAGTTTAGTTATTTAAATTACTTTTGACAATCTCCTATTATCAGACGTAACTATTACATATCTTATTATTTAGTTTTCTACGACACTGCTACTAACATACATCGTACGACTGGGTTTAATAGTTGGTTAAACCGACTAACCGTTACAGTTTTATAAAAGAATCAATAACGAACTTAGCTATTTAGGTTAAAAAGGTAGTCGAAAACTGAGCTAAAAGAAAGTTAGATTTTATTATAACGTCCTCAAATTTATTTTGAAACCCCGATATTAGGATCGACGGGTCCGAATAGCCATTATCTCTAATTTGCGACAATCAACGCCGATCGAAAAGAAATCTATTATCGAAAATGTGTTCAATTTAAATGGGCGAGCGTTTTCTATCCGGCTTTAGCACGTTGAGCATAGGACGAATTTGCTCTTTATTTAATATGTTGCAAGACGCGGCGGGGTTAATTAGGCCTCGAACTTATACGACAGTAAAAAAAGAATTTAAATAACGCTTAAAGCGAAAGATCAGTTATCAAAGAACAATATGCGAAAGTTTAAAAGCATTTCGTAGAATAATTCGAAGTTATTCGAGCTATAATAGCAAAATACAATAGTATAAAAATAATACTTAAAATTACAAATACAAAGAATGTAAAAGATGCGAAAGATGCAGAGTAGAAAAATCGAAAATAGGTTATAATTATATAAGTCATTAATTCGTAATGTAGAACTTTGCCGCTATCTATTATTTCGATAAAAAAGATATATTGTTAACCGATTAAAAGGTTGCCCCCAGTTATAATAATGAAATAATAAGCGAATTAAGTTTAAACTAGATTTAGCATTTTAACAAGTATGTACGAGCGCGTACAAATAGACTTAAGCGCGTTTTTATTTTAATTTTAACGGTTACGAAAATTATTATTAGACTAGATTCGCAATATATTTCGCGTATAATCGCATTACTACACTTTAGATACCTGTTTATTATTCTATTAGTTTTAATCTTTCGATATATATTATTTCTTCATTTTATAACGTGCTTATACGCTTTATCTTAAGAATTTAGTATACTTTATTATCTGTATGTCGTAAAAGAAATCTTTGTTTTTTAGTTTTTAAATCGCCTTTAGGGCTGCTATAATGTCTAATACTATTAAATCCGGCTCTAAAAATGTTAGACTTACTTTATTCAATCTTAAAAATGTTTTTTTGTTCAAAAGTTTGCTTAATTATATTTACGCTAACAGTCTTGTCGTCCACTTCCGCCAGTTCCACTTTTACCTTTCTATAAAAACCATTAAAGATATTCGTAAAGTAACGAATAAGGACGATACTTCCGAAAAAGGTTTAGAAATTCCTAGAGTAACAGGCCGACAAAAACAATAAAATTACTTAATCTTTTAATAAAAGATAACTTATTACTTTTATATAAAGTTACCTTTTTTTTAAAGGAAACTGCTCAATTATGCGAAACGAATTATATCTTAAGCGAATGTCGGAGGTCTAAGAATTAACTTTTTTAAGAAGAAGAGATACTTATTATATAAGAAGGATAAGCTTTGTTGGCCGAGTTTATTATTACAAGGTGCTAAAGAATAGCTCGAGAGCTTGTATGATACGTTATCTTAATTAAGACGACGGAAATATATTTAAAAGAAAAAGGTAGCTCAAAATTAGCATTGATAACAGCTATGACAGTTGTTTTTCTGGAGCTATTACGATATTAATATAACTATTATAGAATAGTAATAATAATAGTATATTTTTAAAATTATTTATACTAAGACTTAATACTAGCTCATGTTAATTGGCTAAATCTAAGTAATATATTAAAAAGTAGAAAGTCTATATCTTAAACTATTAATAATGTAATATTCTAAAATAACAAGTTTATTTCTATTAGATATCTTATTACTTCTTTGTAGGCGGCTTATAATTAAGCCTCCGAGCTGGTTTCTCTTATTTAGTATGTTATATTTAGGGCCTATTATTATGTACGAGATTTCCGTAATTCCTTGTTATAAACTCTTGGCGGCCTTTATACATTCGAATTTTTCGAGCGGTTTTTACTAAGTTTTACGTAGCCGGTTTAGTCAATTATACTTTCTTTTCGAAATCTGGTTGCCATTTGTTTAGATTAAGGTTATGAAATGCTTTTTAGGAGGTACTTTAATATATTCTTCCTCGTAAATATTAAGAAAGATTAAATCTCCGCGTTAATTTAAGGCCGCGAAAGATCTTCATTCCCTTAATTTTAAAAATATTTTACGATTATTAAGTAACATTATGCCTAAAATAATTTTCTCTTTTAATTTACTAGTAGCAGTATTTATAAAGGATAAATATAATTTATTTCTCATTTGTTATAACTTAACACCTCTTAGCCTTCATAAACAGCTAAAGACTAGGATTCTCTAACATAGATTACGCACGAAGTCACGCAAAGGATCATTAGCATCGCTGGCGAATCCAACGATGAAGTATGATATGTTCGAAAAATACAAGATATATTGATATTTTATAACCTTTTTTATAATGTAAAAACTTTGAACTTGTAATATAATTTGGTTATTTAACCTATTATTAGTTATGTACTATTAGTAACGGTAATTTGTTTATCTCTTATTAATTAATTATTTATTGTTTTATTTTTAATATAAATCGTACGATTAAGTTTTATAATTGGTTAATTAAACTAATCCTTATATCTTGCAAATTTTTATTTCATAGCATTGTTACTCTTTCAGCAACATTTTATTACGATGTACATATCCACTAATATGCAAGTGACCGTTATTTAGCAACTTGCGGCTTAGCAACTTTCTAACAAAATTAAAAAGTACGAAAGAATAATTAGGAACTTACGAACGAGATAAAGCAGCCTAGTAAATACCTAGAGCCATTACTAAAATAAAGCTAAAAACTACAGCTTAATAATGTAAGAGGAAATGTTTAAAGCCTTATAATCTAAATTCGAGTTTATCTTTAATTAAAATTATTACCGATTTCAGAGATTACTGTTTTACTATTACAGTGTTTTTAATAGGGAGCACCGGCGATTCTTTCGAACTTACTATAAAAGATTCTTTGAAAAGAGAAAGCATAGACTAGAAGAACTGTAATGAAGAAATCTTTCAAATTATATTAATTCGGAAAAAGAAGAAATTGAAATTAATTTTAAAACTATAGGTAAAAACTATATTATAAGCGAGCAGACTTTCTAATAAAGCGAGGAAGAACTAGCTTTAAAGTACGTTATAAAATTTAAGAACTTTATAATATAGGCAGGATAGGTATATGATGAAGAAAATACCTTTATCAATGTAATTTATAGAAATTTACAAAAGAAGCTCCGAGGACGAAATTATTCGGGGACTTTTTACTTAAACCCCGTTTTTAATTCGGAACCTTTTCATTAATAATTAATAAAAAACCACATTAACCAAATAATAATGTTACTTATTATACGGAACCTAAAATTATTAACATTATTATCCGATAGTACTTATCGAAATAAAAACGGAAATCTTATACCTTATCGCTTCTGCAATTCAAAAAAGCATTACGTTTCGGAATATTTTATTAAGTCAGCTAATCGATCGTAATTCGTTAGTTTTTCGGAATATTCCCGTTATCGTTTCGCCTGGATTTTATCAGTATGTACTAATTTCGTTATCATTTTAACGATATTATATAAGGTTTTTCTGCTGGGAATATCTAAAAGGTCTTTCCTATATGTAATAATTTGCTAGTAAATATATATTAAAAAGTTATATATGTTTTACTTTTTCCGTCGTCGTCGTCGTTATCGTCGTCGTCTTAAATATAGTTTTTAACTTTATAATTAATTAAAAAAGGTAGTAATATTTAAAAACAAAAAGTTTAATGGATAATTTATTAACTTATTAAGTCGTTCGTTATAACATTAATAGATATAATCCTTAACCGAAAAAGATTATTATTCGACTTATTCTCAGATTTCTGCCTAACGGAATACCACCGTTTCAGGCCCGAAAGGAGTACGATACGAAGGTATGTCGTCCTAAAGTTAATAAAACAAGTCCAAATACTGTACGGGACTTAATTTAAGTCCTAAGCTTTCCTTTAAGATAATCGCTTAAAGTTATTAAGCCGTCGCTATTCCTAGGTAAAAATGACGTCTCTAATATACCATTATAAACTCGGTAACCTTAATCAAAAATATAGAGTTATAATATTAAGTATTAAGCCTACGCCTCGGAACGTTAATTATTCATAGTCGAAACGGTAGCGAATTCTTCGCGAAACTATTACGAATTCGCTACAGGGCGTTTATCTGAGGCTTTATTATGCGCAACGACCCGAAGAATCGAGGTCGATTCTTGTTTGAAAAGGGAGATAATTGTCATGGCGCCAGCTAGGTTAATTATCCTAATTGTATATATAGCGCTCTAAAGCCTCAAGGGTTCTGTCTCTCCTTTTGTTCCCTAGATGTCAGTCTCTGTCTAATTTTTCTGTCCTGAATATAGCCAACCTGACCTCTGTTGAGAGCCCGCATATGACATAAACGCATTCGACGTAAAAAGATCATTCTTAAGATACGGCTTTAATGATTAAACGGAAATCTAGAATAATGATCTAAAAAGTAATAGAAATCTTTTTTTAATATATAAGTATAATATCGCAGATATAAGCGACTATAGTAAAAAGGTTCGATAGAAAATTAGTAATACTTCCTAGATAGTATTATAAGAAACCAGTAAACAAAGATGTCTTCGTTAAATTTTACTTTATTTATAATCTCAATAGAATAAGATTTTAGATCTTGTATAAATATCTAGAGGATATATTACAAAACAGATCGGTGCGGTAATTTAAGTCTTTAAAAGAGTATTCTATATTTTTCGAACCGAAAAACGAACGCATTACGTTTGATAATAAGTTACTAATATTTCGATGTTATTAGTTTTAAAAGAAGAATATACTTATTATTAATTAATGCAATAAAAGATTACTTAAAACAAAGTTGATAATTTATCGCTTTAAAGTTTAAAATAACTATAGCTTAATTTAAATGAATTTAAAGTATAACTAAAATCTAACTTTTAATACGAAATATGGACTTTACTAATATTTAGTGACTTTTAAAGGCCTTACGAACGTGCTAGTAACCTCCTAGCAAATAATTATTCACATATTCTAGGAATATTTTAATATCATTGTTATATGCTATTTAGATAACATCTCGATTTTTTCACAAACGGAAGAAGTATATATATACTACGTTTAAAAAGACTTTTAAGTTTCATAAAACGCTAATGTTTTAATTAACCTAAAAAAGAATTGATACTATATATAACGAGTTTAATATTCAAAATATATTATTGCTATGATCCAAAAAATCCTTAAAGACAGGCCTGTTCCGAGGTATAGCGTTAGACTGTGCCTTATTGACGAGTAAAGCTCGAGCTACGACTTCGCCCTCCTTCTAGTGATTTATACAATTTTCGTCATCTAGAGGAAATTACATACATTATGTAGATTAGGAACAAGCTGCAACTAAAAAATAAGAAATATATAATAAATAACTTTCGACGTAAATAGCGAGTTTTCAATATTCGCTCTATAATTATAAATCTAAGCTTATAGTTAAAGAAACCAGTTTCTCATTATACGGGCTGTTGTTAAATATTTCACTAATAAGGTTTTAAATTACTTATTATCTTAAAATTATTTACAAATTAAACGCGGGTTTTATACACTATTTCGACCGTTAACTAAATATGTAACAGATTTATTATACTTCATAACTTTTTAATTAATAACGGAGATATGATTTAGGGCTTAGTTAAGTATTAGCTTTCCTAAATTTAATAGGAAGGGTATTATAATACAACGTTTAAAAAATAAATTATATAGCCCATTTCTTTTATAAGTTATTAGATGTGATTAATATCATTAAACGACTTCTTTTTTATTATAAAGAGTCTTTAATTAATTAATTATATAATATTACTTATAACGCGAGAAAATAGAAACCCTTCTTCTTTTGAAATCTAGTCATATCTAACTTCACTTCTAGTGATACTATTAAAATCTAGAAAGATTTAAAGTCTGAGAAAAAACTAAGAGCGCGAAAACGTAAGAGGCTAGGGGGCAGAAAATGAAACACTCTTTCTAAAAGAGAAAATGTCAAGCCTATTATGAAGAATTCAGGCCCCGAAAAATAGAAAATAAAAAGATCTTATATTTTAAAAAAGAAAGAAATAACTTAGCTTATCCGAAAAATGAAAAGGAATATATTAACAGGCTAATATTTCGCTCCAGCCGGTACTGACAAATAATACTTTATCTCCTAGCTATTATGGAGTGCTGGAGGTTAAAGGTTATAAATTTATTACTCCGAGACCTTACGATAAAGTTACCGCTATGACAGAACTCCTCATTTAGGCTAAAACTTATCTAACACTTTACTAAATTTATCTTACGAAGACTTACCAAAATTAATAACCTTCTTTCAGCTGCTTATTAAAAAGGATTTTTTATATTTTAAACTAATTATACAGAATTACCTAATAATTATTTAAAGGAATCTTTAGATATTATTAATGATAATTTAGCAATTATTGATAGTTTAAATACTAAATAGGAAATCTATTCATAGTTTTAATTAAAAGTAATCTAGGATAAAATAAACCTAATTTAAACAAGTCAATTTGGCGGCAATATAGACGATAAGATCTAAGTGCTTAACGGTAATTTTAATTTTATTAAAAATAAACTTAAATCTCTTATAACTCGTTAGACTTTTCGGTAAAATATAAAATATATATAATATTTATAACAAGAGCTATGAAAGATATCGATAAGACTATTATTATCAGCCGCCGTACCTTTAATAAGTACTTCGAAAAAGAAGGTATAGCAAATAGAAAAAGGTTAAAGATTAAAGTAATAAAACGTTAAAAAGAATAGAACTAAAGTAAAATATTTTAATTATAATAAAAAAAGATTTATATGAAACAAAATATTAATTTTTAACGAAACGGAACTTAAGAAAGAAAACGTTTTTCAACTACGAAAAAGAATATAAATAATTAACTGAGATTTAAATAGCGGGAAAACCAAGAACAAAAGAAAAAACCTAGCGTAATTTATATTTATCGACCATTTACCATTGTCACAACTAGTAAGGGCTAAGACGATAACCTAAATATAAAAGCAAGGACTTTTACTAGATCTTTAAAATTAAAGGCTATAACTATTACGTAGGAGGAATACTTGCTAAAAGAATTACAAACTTAGAATAACGTATGACACAAGCGAGCTGCGCGCACAAGCGAGCTGCGCGTTTTTTCTAACTTTCTTACAATTCAACTTTAAGTGTTTATTTTTCAACACCACTATCATGGAACGGCTTACAAAAGAAGCCAGAATGAACTTAGCCGTTCAGGCTAAAAAAAATAACCCCAAACTTTTTTATACCAAACTTGGTTCTATATATACGGTTCCAGCTTTTACTTTAAGAACCCGAATTAACGGTAAACCTGCGCGATACGATACCGTTTCCAATTTGCGAAAATTAATACCGACCGAAAAAAAATCGATTATCGAAAAAATCCTTAACTTAAATGCGTAAGCGTTTTTTATCCGGTTTTAATACGTTAAAGATATGGCAAATTTATTACTGGCCTAGCGCGTTACGTTACGCGTCGGGATTAACTGGGCGTCGAACTTTGTTAAACGGTAAAAAAAGTTTAAAACGCGTTTAAATCGGAAAATCGATTATTAAAGGGTATTATGCGAAAATCCAAAGGTATTTCGTAAATGGTTTAAGCTTATTCGGGTTATAATCGCAAAATACGGCATCGCAAAAGAAAATATTTACAACTTCGACGAAACGGGTTTCTTAATGGGGCTTTTTATGGCATCGGGTATGGTAATTACAAATATTGAAAGACGTAAAAAACCTAGATAAACTTAATAAGGTAATCGGGAATAGGTAATAGTTATATAAGCTGTTAATTCGCAAGGTTAAACTTTGCCGTTATTTATTATTATGGCGGAAAAGAATTACTTTAGTTTTTGGTATTAAAAATACTTATTATTACCCGATTAAAAGTTCGGTATAAGCCATAATAACTGGACAATAAACGAATTAAATTTAGAATGGATTTAATACTTCGACAAATATACCCGAACGCATACGAAAGAATCGAAGCGTCTTTTTATCCTTAACGGTTACGAAAGCTACCATTTAATAAAATTCGAAAAATACTGCGCGAATAACGGTATTGTTATTTTTTGCATGCTTACGCATTCCTCCTATCGGTTTTAACCTTTTAACGTATCCTACTTTTTTATTTTAAAACGCGCTTATTCGTTATATATCGAGAATTTAATGCGACGTTACTATACTTATATCGCGAAAAAAGACTTCCTTTTCGGCTTTTACGACGCGTTTAAAGTTGCTATAACGTCCGATAACATCAAATCCGGATTTGCAAAAACCGGACTTATTCCATTCGATTTTAATAACGTCCTATTCGACTTAGAAATTCCTCCAGTTATATTTATACCAACCGTTTTGCCGTTTACTTCCGCCGGTTCTAATTTTTCGCCTTTTACGAAAACCTTTACAAATATCCGTAAAGCAATAAAATAAGGACGTTATTTGCAAAAAAAAATTAAAAATTATCAAGGTAGCTCGCCGATAAGAATCGTTAAATCGGTTAATCTGTTAGCTAAAAGTTATCTGGTGCTTTGGCATAAAGTTATTCTTCTAAAATAAAAAGCTACTTAATTACGCGAAACCAACTACACCTTTAGCAAACGCCGTAGGATTAAAAATAAACGTTTTCAGGAAAGAGGAACACTTATTATACAAAAAGGACAAACTTTTCTAGCCGAAAAGGAAGGGGGTGGTAAAAAAATACAGCCAACAACGGCTGAAGGTAATCGTTGTAAGAGGGTTGAGACGAAGGAACGGAAGTATGGCGTTTGCGGCAAGCCCGGACATAATGCGCGTACTTATGAAGAAGTTGTAGATACGACTAGCGAAAAAGAATTCGATTAATTTGAACTAATTGAATATGTTGTGGTTAAGTTATTTGGATTAATTATTGCGAAATGCAAAAATCCGCGCAGCTCGCTTGTGCGCGCAGCTCGCTTGTGTCATACGTTATATATAGTAGCTCGAGATATAAAAATACGGAATGTATAACGAAAATGCTTAATTAAGACGAGAAATTAATAAGTATAAATAATTATCGCTAAAACTGTATAAGTTTTAAGGCATGTAATATACTTTAAAGTTAATACATCCACGGAAAGTTTAATAAATTACTACGTTTCTCTATATTATACTATCTGCTAAAACTATAATTGCTTTGTTTATTTCCGAATTAAAAAGAAAATAGATTTTTTAGCGACGTTAGTATGAAAGAAGTACTGGCAGAATCAGATAGCGAATACAAATACGTTAAAACGTTCCGATAGCTAAAGTATCTTAGGTTTGATTATTTATATATCAAATTTGAGTAAAAAACAAAGAACTATAATATAAGGATATTTATATTATTTTTGCATACTTTGTATTTAATATAGGGTTTTAGCCGTAATAGTGGACGCTTCGAAGGTCTATATCTTTATTAACCGAGACACCTTTAGCTTTTAATGTTAAAGAAAGAAATCTATAAGTTGCGCTGAAAAAAAGAGTAAAACGCTAATTTTATAGAAAGAAATGAGATACTGTAGAAATTACATCGGTCCTATATACGCTACTAAAAATACCGGTAAATAGAGGCGGTTTTAAATAAACTAAATAATATAAAAAAGAAAGTTTAAAAGTTTTCAAATCATCGCATCGAAAGGTCAGTTATTACGAAGCCTTCGTCGAAATATATAAAGGATTACGAAGTTAAATTGATATTTTAATTTAATATAAAACAGGATAGTTAAAGTTGTAACAGATATTATAATAAAGAATAATCTTTTATTATCATAGTAATATGGAACTATTAAATTCTTTAAAGATATAAATTAAACTTTTACAAGTTATTTACGGTCTATTAAAGCTTATCTAAGTATAAAAACCAACGGTTATTTTAAAAGCTGAAGGACTTTCGTGCGAATATAAGGACGTTAGGAGCAACTTTGATTAAATATAGTAGATGTCTTGCGTTATGACCTAATTTTAAGAACGCCTTAACTCCATTTTAATAATGCCTATATTAGCTAGAAAATGTAAAATCTTATTTAAAAACGCTAAAATAATAGCTTTAAAGAACAGGTCTCGAAGGCTGCACTAAAAAATTAAAACCTAAGACTTTAAGGTCATTTCTTAATGTACCGCTGAATATAAAAAAGTTAAGAAAGTATCTAGAAAACTGTTACGGCCTCGTCCACCGTAGCAGCTCATATACAGCTGTACGCACCAGAATGATTGCTACAATTGCGATCATTCCACCGATCTTTTGCCCTGGTGGCGCAGCGGTATTGGTGCACCCGTTACAAAAACGAACGATTTATTATCTGCATAAATATAATTAATAAAACTATCGGATATCTATTAAGAATGAATAAGATCTAAAGCTTTTTAAATTTATTAAATAAATTCTAAAAAGTAAAACGCTTTAAGAAAAGAGATATAATTAAACTTAAAACGACATTATATATAACTATCCGAACTTTTAACAAAATGTTTAATAATTCTAGTACTTAAATTTAAAAGTTAGCAAATAAGATATAGATAAAAACAGAAATTTTATTTATAAACGATATTATCATTAGAATCAAATATTCCTCCGTGTTTAAATATATTCTAAAGCAAAAGGTTAATCGAGCTAAATCGTTTATAACATTTAATCTCTTAAAAGAATATTACTTTATATATATACTTAAGGAAAGAAATAAAGAATCATTATTAAAATAATATATAGATAACATAAATAGAAGGTAATACTCTTCGAACTTAATAATGCAGCGACAAGTTCTTAATAAATAGTTATATTTATTTTATGCGAATTCTTAAACTGCTTGGTTTTTGTCTATGGCGACATATTTCATTTACTTAAAAAAGCTCAAAGAAAAGAGACGATACATTATCTAAGAATTAAGGACCCTTAAAGAAGGGAATCATTGGGTAAACGCCGATAATAATATATAGTCTAGTTATAAACACGACTTTTTTAAGATTAATATTACGCTTAAATAAATGTAAATCAAGAATTCACATCGAAAGCAGTTAAAAATTAGCCGATCTTTAATAGGGCGAACCCGATAAATATCCTTTAACTTTAAGAATTTACCGGTTATATATGCAATTTAATTAAGAATAAGAGGGAACCGGTTGAATTATTAACTAATCTTATTATTAAAAAGTATATAAAAAGGTTTCTCTTTGTAAATAGGCTAAAAAAATAATTTTAAATAACGTTATCCAGATCATGTTTAAAAGAAAATAAAACAAATAGTAGTATGTAGTAATATTCTATTTTAAAGTCTTAAAGAATGTTAAATTACGATATTCTATTTAGGAAGAAAAGTCGACAGTAATTATTATAATCTACTACAATTGGTAACCTTCTATACTGTCGGAAATAACGGAAGTTAACGTCTTGCATAAAAGGTTAAAATTACGTAATAAGCTCGAAAAGTTCGAAAAGTTAAAACCTTTACGCTAGTCGAGCCTTACCTCATCAAGATCAGGCATTATTTTTAAGGTTTTAACTGCGCTAAGGCGCAGTTGTGGTTAGGGCTCTTTAAAAACCTGCAGCTCTAAGTATCGACCTATAAAAGACCCATAAATAAACTCACAAAAAACAAAATCTTAAAAATAAGGCCTGCTAGCAGTTATAATTTTTTAGCTCTATCTAATATGTTCCCATATATATTCTTCAAAATTTACATTAAGAACTGCTAAATATAATAACAATTAAATCAGTTATAATGTAAAAAAATTATAAGTATATATAACTTTTAAAAGGTTTTCTAACAGTATATATAACTTCCTAAATGGCGTTGTTTCGATGAAGATATTAAAGATTCAAGTTAAAATTCTCGATTAATGCAAACCTTCTAACCGGAACGCCACTATGATTACGATAACGCAACTATAACGTACATCATTCAGCCATAGGCCTTCTAGGGGTAATTTAATATAAAAGAAGCCCGTATAATTATTCCTTTTCCCTTATGGATTATAGTTATTACGTCGCAATAAGAAAGGCGTTCCGGTTAATCAAGTTCGAGACTTTCTCAGGGTTACGACGTAACAACCATAACTCGTACGGCCGAAAAAATTGATATACGGGCTTTTCCCATACAAAATATACGTAAGAAACCCGGTACACGATAATGTGACCGATAATTGTTACGTCGCAGCTATAAGGACATTACGGTCGCCCATTTCCCAGATATAAACTTCGTCATATTAGTTGCGACTATCCTTTAAAAACAACTAAAAAATCCTATATGTATACTAACTTATATTTAACGCGTTTATAAAGTTATATAGTTATCGAACTCGTTTTAATTGCATAATAACCTTTTATTATTTAAATTTTTAAATTCTTTAAAAGAATAAAAAAAGTGATAATTTTAGTAACGGCATACCAAACGAGACTCCTGCTCGTACAACATCAACTCAGGCCTCGCTGGCTCGTTACGGGGATTTGGGATTTAATTGGTTAATTTTTAGCGTGATACAGCAGTACATTTGGAAAACGAGCCAGCGAGGCCGGAGCTAGCTGAGGTAAGTCGAGCCAAAAAACGGCTCGACGAACTCGACGGGCTTAAGGGTTCGAACCGGTCGAACGTATCGAGATAAGAATAAAATATATACGTTTATTAATTTTATAGTTTAGATAAATTACCAGCTTATAATATAATTTAGTTACCTAGATTACCTTTAACAATCTGCTATTACTTAGCGTAACTATCCCATACCTTATTGCTTAATTTCCCACGATATTATTGCTAATATAAACCGTACGACTTAGGTTTAATAGTTAGTTTAACCGACCACCCGTTACACTTATATTATACATTATAGCAATAATTAATTTACTAAACTTTACGTTAATTAAGTGAATAAAACTTTTAATTATTAAATATAACTAAGGGATATTAAATAACTAGTATATTAGACTAGTTACGTGTGCTATCGTACGCGTATAACTTGAAGTAGCCTATCTACGAAACATATATATGCCGATTAAAAGGTGACCTTTCCGTATATGAGTACGCTACACACCCCCCGGCTAGCTGACTGTTTGATTGGTTAATTTTTAACGTTATGGAGTGGTACTTGAGTGACTTTGAAGAAAATGGAGAACGAGCCAGGGAGGCCTGAGCTAGCTGAGGTAAGTCCGCATAAAAAATTTTAAGTCACTGCCCGCCCGTGTGTTGCTTTAAAAAGGAAACCCATAGCAATCTTTAGCCGTAAAGGGCTAAAAGTGTTATGTTAAGGAAAGCTGAATGGGTCAGATTAAACGAATAACAATGAGGTTTGGCCTAGCTACTAAAAATTGTTATCATGGCGCCCTGGAGCCCTGTAGCGGATATGTCAAAAATAAGGCCTGCTCTTGATAAGGTAAGATACAGTAAGCCCTTAACTCTTTTCTAGCTTCAGCCGGCATCCCTTATGACGAGCTCAAGAGCAAATTTCCACCCCTTTACCTCCTTAAAAATGTGGAAAGAGGTTGCTCCATCCTGCAGTAGAGTACGCGCCCGCCGGCAAACTTCTTACGCTAATAAAAGCCTCTAAAGCCAGATATCCGGCACATAGAGCATACCCGGCCGCCCCGAGTATGGCTGTCCCGTATAACAGAAACTTAGACCAAACAGGGAAGACCCCCGGCCGTCCCTCTCCGCTCTCCTCTGTATCTTTGCTTTCTCCTGTCTGTCGATTGCCCGTTGGGTCCAAGTCTTCCAAGTCTTCCAAGTCTGTCTCCCGTGAAGCGTGGATATAGCATGCCAGCAAACCCTGCGGAAAAGACACAGCCCGAATCCGCAGCCTATGAAATTGCCAGATGACGTACCGCTCGAAGCCCCTGCCTCGAATACTTGCCCAGCTTGCGAAAGGAAATAGGCCTAATCCAATAGCTGACATGCGCCATAGTAAGCCCTCCATGGCAGTGGGGAAATGCGAATTCCACAAGATAGCATGAAGAGCAGCGTTGATAATGGCAGCGACCAGACTCCAGAGTTCCAGCTCAGGCCCAAGGAAAACTGCAACATCGCATATCGCACGCCAATACATGTCGGCAGGCCCGCCTCTGTCTGTCCGTTCTGTTACAAAGTCTTGAATCGGAAAGTACTTGCGACTTTCTTGACCCATGTCGTGTCCCATGTCAGATAGCACCTTGTTACTGAGGGGAAGAGAAACTGGCTCTGCAATGTCCAATGGTTTATTCCACCAGCAGAGATATGCCAGGACCGAATAGAGGATTTGAATTAGGACATGGGCCTCAAGCAGTGTTATGGGTAGCCCAGCGGACCTTCGACCGATGCATTGTAGAACCATCCATAGGATCTGAACTGTAACAAGGAACTTTGCAATGTTGGTAGCTTTGCTTTTATCCTCGATGAAGCGGTGATGAAAATGCGATTCAGTAAGCGCACCTGATCGGACTAGTTGAATGATGCCGTTTTCTCCATTTTCTAGCAGCTTGCTGAATCCTTTAGGGCCAATAGTAGTGACAAAGCCCGAGGGTTTGACATGCATGTCGATGGAAGTCTGGGTATCTTGGCTCATACGTATACTACGGCACGGTACTCCATTTTGTGCATTGGAGAGCGTACTAATATTCGGCCGTTCGGTATGAGTTCCGTTGCAGCGAGTGGCTGGTTCAGCGTGGTCCAGATTTGGCGGGCTTCCCGACTGCGGCGCGTCCACAACAAAACCGCCCATGATAACAAAAAAGGCTCCAGACATAGTAAGCCATTCACATTGATTGCTACCCTTCCAGGCTTCCCTCCACTGTTTATGGATCTGTCTAGCTAGCCTCAACTGGGCCCAAGCAAAGAACAGGACAAACTCCGGAACGAGTACAGCAGCGGCCATTAACGTCAGCTTGTAATAAATGAGACACCAAGCTCCCCGGATTGGAACGACATTGGGATGAACGGCCGTCCAGACACACAGACCAAATGTAATAGTGGAGGCCCAGAGCAGTCCGGCAGTTCCCCGCCTATCCGGCTCTGGCACGTAAGAAGGGGCAGTTTGATTCAATGGGGCAGAAAGAACAAGGGGGAACGACGAAAGAAAAGATAAAGGAAGCCACAATCCGTGCTGCAAGGCCTCCATGTCGTCTTCGTGGATATGTTCCGCGACTCAGGATTGGAGAAATCCGAATAGGTTTGGCGAATAGCGGTAGGCAGATCATGTGAAGGGAAAAGAGAGTGTTCAAATGGGAATTGTGATCCTCCAGCGTTGATATAAAAAGGCTACGAGCGATCCCTGTGCTACAAGAATTGAAGCCTTTACACGTGTCGAAACTAAGATTTACACGTGTCGAAACTAAGACTTAGCAGCGAAACAATAGCTTGGTCGTGGCTTAATTAGATGGCCCCCTAGTCTAGTTGGACTACTTACGATGGTATTGTGGATAAGTTTTGTCCCACTATGAGGTATTCTACGCAGGAGACCGACTTCGTAATACCCTACGTGGATTAAGAGTTGCCAATGGGCTACAATTTTCGCATGTACCTGGGCTTAACCCATGTAAAGGCTATACCTAATTTGGGTGGCGTAGCAATTAGCGCGACCCACTGGTACCTGATAGTATATTAATACCGAAGCGTTATACTACTCCCGTTTCGAATCAGAATGCCACCCCTGTTACGGTTGCACCAATACCGCTACGCCACCAGGGCAAAAGATCGGTGGAATGATGGCAATTGTGGCAATCATTCTGGTGCGTACAGCTGTATATGAGTTACCTCAGCTAGCTCAGGCCTCCCTGGCTCGTTCTCCATTTTCTTCGAAGTCACTCAAGTACCGCTCCACAACGCTAAAAATCAACCAATTAAACCCCAAATCCCCGTAACGAGCCAGCGAGGCCTACGTTGTAGTTATACGAAAGAGGGGTTCGTTTTATAAATTTTATTATTAAAAAAACGAAAATATGTAATAATTTAATAATAAAACGTTTTTTATAAATATATATATATTTATACGATTCCTTTAATTATAGCTTATTATTAATATTATTTTAATCTTAATCAGGACCCGTTTATTATTTTTTAAATACTAACGTATTTATTAATTATACTTTAAATACGTCGTATTATTTTCGCCCTTTTTAAAATACGACGAAACCGAATTTTCCTAATTTTATTACGCAAATCTAATAACGTAAAATATACGTAAATATACGTAAATATTTTAACAATAACGACGAATAAATATAAGATTCGAAAGCTTTATCCGCGGTTAAATTCTTTATAATAATAATAACCGAACTTATAATTCGACCGCCCGGATTAACCGATTAATTAATATATTAAAAAAAGAACGAATAACGTACCATACAAGCGAAGCGAATGCATAAGCGAAGCGAATGAATTTTCGCACGTTTTAACCATCCAACTTAATTACCCATTTCTTAACACCAACAATATGGAACGGCTTACAAAAAAAGCGAGAATAAACTTAGCCGTTCAGGCTAAAAAACGGAACCCGAAAATTAGTTATGCGATACTTAGTTCTATGTATAAAGTTACCCAAATTACGTTATATAAACGATATAACGGTAAACGCGCTCGAACCGATATTATTCCCAATTTGCAAAACCTGACGCCAACCGAAAAATAATCTATTGTCGACCGAATCCTTAACCTAAATACGCGAGCGTTTTCTGTCCGGCTTTAGCATATTAAAGATATGGCGAATTTGCTGCTAACTTAGCGCGTTACGACGCGTATTAGGGTTAATTAGGCGTCGAACTTTGTTCGACGGCAAAAAAAACTTAAAACGCATTTAAATCGAAAGATCGATTATTAAAAGGTATTATGTAAAGATCTAGAAGTATTTCGCAAGTAATTCGACCTTATTCGGGCTATAATCGCCAAATACGGTATCGCAAAAAAAGATATCTACAACTTCGACGAGACGGGCTTTTTAATAAGGCTTTTGATAATATACGGTATAATAATTATAAATACCGAAAAACGTAAAAAACCTAAATAAACGTAATAAGGTAATCGGGAATAAGTTATAATTATATAAGCTATTAATTCGTAAAGTTAAGTTATACCGTTATTTATTATTTTAACGAAAAGAATTTACCTTAATTTTTAATATCGCGATAACTTATTATTAGCCGATTAAAAGGTTGATACCGATTATAATAACTAAATAACAAACGAATTAAGTTTAAAAAAATTTAGCATTTCGATAAATATATTCGAACGCGTACGAAAGGAACGAAACGCCTTTTTATCCTTAACGGCTACGAAAGCTATTATTCGATAAAATTCGAAAAGTATTACGCAAATAACGGCATTATTACGCTTTATATACCTTCTTATTTTTCTTATCGGCTTTAACCTTTTGACGTATCCTGCTTTTCCGTTTTAAAACGTACGTATACGCTTTATATCGAAAATTTAATACGATATTACTATACTTACGTCGCGAAAAAAGATTTTCTCGCCGGTTTCCACGACGCGTTTAAAGCCGCTATAACGTCCGATAATATTAAAGCTGGATTTGCAAAAGCTGGGCTTGTTCCATTCGATCCTAATAACGTCCTTTCCGAATTAAAAATTCTTTCAGTTATACCTACGCCAACCGTCTTCCCGCTTACTTCCTTCGGTTCCATACGTTCCCTTCCTACGAAAACCTTTCGAAATATTCAAGAAATAAAAAAACGGGAACGTTACTGGCAGAAAAGAATCAGAAATTACTAGGGAAGCTCGCCGACAAAATTAATTAAATCGGTTAATCTTTTAATAAAAAGTAACTTAATACTTTTATACGAAAACGTTTTTTTTTTTTTAAAAAAAAATAACCAAATTACGTAAAACTAATCATTTTCTTAACAAAAGTCGGAAAACCAAAAACAAACGTTTTTTTTAAAAAAAAGGAACACTTACTATATAAAAAGGATAAGCTCGTTTAGCCGAAAAAGAAAAAGATGGTAAAAAATCCCAACCAATAACGGCTAAAGGTAATCGTCGTAAAAGGATTAAGACGAAGAAACGGAAGTATGGCGTTTATGGCAAGCCCGGACATAATACGCGTACTTATAAAAAAGCTGTAAATACGTCTAGCGAAAGAAAATCCGATTAATTTAAATGGATTTAATATATTATAGTGGATTAAATTAATTTTGTTATTGCGAGGTGCGAAAAACCATTCGCTTCGCTTGTGCATTCGCTTCGCTTGTGTGGTACGTTACGTAATAAATTATTAATTTACGAAAATTAATATGAATTTATTTTTCCTATTAATTAAAATCTTAACGTCTCACACCACCTCGCGGTACATACCACCTCGCGGTACACTTTTTGGCACCTCGTAGGAGCGAAATCAAATAAAGCAACCATAACGCCATAAATCAATTTAAACTAGTTAAATTCTTCTTCGCTAAAGGTATTTATAACTTCTTTATAAGTACGCGTATTATGTCCGGGCTTGCCGTAAACGCCATATTTCCGTTCTTTCGTTTTAACCCTTTTACGATAATTACTTTTAGCCGTTGTTAATTAGGATTTTTTACCATCCTTTTTTTCTTAATTAAAAAAACTTATCCTTTTTATATAATAAGTATTTTTTTTAAAAAAAAACGTTTATTTTTAACACTGTAGCGTTTATTAAAAGAAATTATTTCGCGTAATTAAACAATTTTTTTCCGAAAAAGTGCAAGTTTATATAAAAGTAACAAATTATTTTTGGTTAAAAAATTAACCGATTTAACCATTTTTGTCGGCGAGCTGCCCTAATAATTTCTAATTCTTTGTATAAATAACGTCCTTATTTCGTTACTTTTTGGATATTTTTAAAGGTTTTCGTAAAAGGGGAAAAAATAAAACCGGCGGAAGTAAGCGGCAAGACGGTCGGCGTAAGTACAGCTAAAAGAGAATTAATTTAAAAAAAAACGTTATTAAAATTAAATAAAATAAACCGAGCTTTTACGAATCCAATTTTGATATTATCGGATGTTATGATAGCTTTAAATACGTTATAAAAACCGGCAAGAAATTTTTTTTCCGTAATATAAATATGGTAACGTCGTATTAAATTTTCGATATAAAACGAATAAACGCGCTTTAAAACGAAAAAATAGGATACGTTAAAAGGTTAAAGCCGATAAAAAAAATAAAAAGGTATATAAAAAATAATAATGTTATTATTTGCGTAATATTTTTCGAATTTTATTAAATGGTAACTTTCGTAACCGGTAAGGATAAAAAAACGTTTCATTTTTTTTATACGCGTTTAAATATGTTTATCAAAATATTAAATTTATTTTAAATTTAATTCGTTCGTTATTTAATTATTATAATTAATACCGATTTTTTAATCGGTTAATAATAGGTTATCGTAATATTAAAAATTAAGGTACGTTTTTTTTATTAAAATAATAAATAACGGTATAACTTAATTTTACGAATTAATAACTTATATAATTATAATTTATTTTTAATTACTTAATTACGTTTATTTAAATTTTTACGTTTTTTAGTATTTATAATTATTATACCGTAAATTATTAAAAAGCTTATTAAAAAGTCCGTTTTATCGAAATTATAAATATTTTTTTTTATAATACCGTATTTTACGATTATAATCCGAATAAATTTAAATTATTTACGAAATATTTTTAAACTTTCGTATAATACCTTTTAATAATTAAATTTTTAATTTAAACGTATTTTAAATTTATTTTGCTATCGTATAAATTTCGATACCTAATTAGCTTTAACGCATTCCGCGATACGTTAAGTAAGTAACAAATTCGCTATATTTTTAACGTATTAAAGCCGGATAAGAAACGTTTACGTATTTAAATTAAGGATTCGGTTAATAATCGATTTTTTTTCGGTCGGAGTTAGATTTCGCAAACTGGGAATAATATCGGTTTAAATGTATCTGCTGTTAATTCGCGATCTTAAGGTAATAAATAGGACGTTATAAATAAAATTAAGCTTTTTATAACTAAGTTTCGGGTTTTCTTTTAGCCTAAACGGCTAGGTTTATTTTCGCTTCTTTTGTAAGTCGTTTCATATTATGGTTATTAAAAAATAAGTAATTAAAGTTAGATAATTAAAACGTTGGAAAAGGTGTACAGCGAGGTGGTATGTACCGCGAGGTGGTGTGAGACGTTATTATTAATAAATATTATAATATATTATATAAGAAATTTATAGCTTCCGTAAAAAAACTTAAATTCCGCCGCCTATTAAAAGACTTATTACTTAATATTAAAATAATCCATATTACCTTAAACAAAAGTTAACAATTTATAAATACCTTACTTTTTAACTAATTTAAATTTTTAAATTAAATAATTATATACTTAAGGAAAAAATGATAATCGTATAATACGAAACGAAAAATGAAACGGTTTCGGAATAATAACAATCCGGACATTCTTATATATCTTTTCCTTATCATTTTAATTATTATAATTAAAATTGTTTTTAAAATTAACGGCAATTATTTACCTTATTTATTAAACAAGTTTTTATTAATTTCGGATTTATTACGAAATAAAATCGATATATTAAAAAAGTTAAATGTTTACGAAAGTTATTTTATTTTAAATAAAAACATTATCCGGTTATTAAAAACAAGAAAAATAATTACGTTATTTTCTTTATAATAATACCGTTTTAATTAAAATAAGTTAAGTTTTATAATTAAGTCCGATAAAATAATATTATACTTTAATACGATAACTTTAATATTTAAAATTATGTTCGTAATATAACGTTTCGATACGGTTCCGTTATACGAAACCGTATTATCGTTTTTATCCGTCGTTATAACTGTATCTTTAAAGGAAAGTTAAAATAATTTTATAAACGTTATAATAATATTTAATATTACTAAATATTTCCCGTTAATTTATAATTAATATTATTCAGAATTTATTCCTTGTTTTTATTAATACGTTTTATAAACGAAATAAATAAAAGGTTTTAAACTTTTCTAAATTAAAACGTTTACTATATAATCAGTAGCGTTCGATCTTATTAAATATAATTAATTAAAACGAAGGTATTATAGACGGTACTTATAACGTTTATTAAAATATTTTTTAAAAAGTATGCAATTTTAAAAAAGAATAATTTTATCAATTTTCGAATCGTCTTTATTTTATTTATAAAAATTAGAAAATAACTAATTATATCCGGAAAATATAGGCTAATTAAATTAAAACAATCGACTTATATAATAAAAAACGGTAACTTCTTTTCATTTTTACCTTATTTTATATATAAATAAACTTTTTGCTTATATTTATTCGTACTTATTAACTTAATAATATTAAAAAAACGCATGTAACGTAAATAACTTTAAAAACGGATTATTAATTTTTAAATAAAATAACTTAATTATATTAAAAATCGCCGAAATTTTACTTATTAGAACCTTTTATTTTTTATATATATAATATTTGCATATGTGCATTATTCTTGTAAAAGTTACGCGATTAATATGGATTATTCGTAAAAAAAGCATTTAGCGTATGCGGAATTATTAGGAATAAATCGATCGAAAAGTTTTTTTCGAAAACCTAGCTTATTAAGTTTATTAAATATATATATTTCCGGTTAACCGTCGCTAAGTTCGAGATTATCGTACATAATATGGTTTCGAAATATCTTAATTATATTAAATAAATAAGGGACATATTACGGAATCTTAATTAAAACGCGTTAATAAATAAACGTTTATTTAACGAAAATCTTTTATCGTTATTTATTAATAATACTTTATTTAATAATATAAATAACTTGACGGATAGTTCGTAAATATTTTATCCTTTAATTCGGGAATATAACTTACGTATATTACTTTTTAAATAACGTAATCCTAATTAAACCGTCTTAAAGGAAATCCTTTTATTAGCTAATTATAAAGCCGGCCACATTTTTAATACGGATAATATTTCGTAAAGTAATATCTTTTTCGATCTAGCCGTTAATAACAATTAATCGTTAAACGATATAATTTCTATCGATAAAAAATTCCGAAACTATTACCGTTTTTTTTAAAAAGCCCAGGTTTATATATGCCTTTCGTATACCATACGTTATAACGATATTAGTTATATTAAACGGTTAATACCGATATTATCCGTTCTTTTTATAAAACCGGTTAAAGTAATTACGGTAAAAAAATACTTTATTTCGATTAAATATTACGTTTTATAACATTAAATCGCGTATTTAAAGATTTAATCTTAATATTAAATTTAACTTTTATAAAATCCAGGAAAAAGATTTGGAAAGCATTTAATCAAAAGGGCGAACATTATAATCTATAGCTTGTTAGCGAATTCTGCCGATCGAAAAACAATACATATAACGTTAATATTATTTTTTTCCGAAATTCGTTTTTGAAAAAATACCGTATTTTCCTTTAACGCGAATTCCATGCGCATTATGCTTTTTTACGAAATAGGCGTTATATTACTTAAGATTTCCGTACGGAAATCCTCGAACGTTTATATTTTTTACTTCGTAAATTTTAACTTATTAAAAATATCCATTTTAAATTAAAAAGAATAGCTAAAAATTCGAAAATATTTCAACTACGAGCCGAAAAATTATAAAAACTAGGTTTATCGATTTTAACGATACCGTATTTATTGTTAATAATAAAAGTGGGCTTAATTGGTTAAATATAATAAAAGGCGAAAATTAATTTATAAATAACTTTAACGTAATTATTTACGTAATTTTTAATATTAAGTTCGTTAATAATAATTTAGTTTCGAATAACTGTAATATCCTGCATACGGAAAAAGGTTATAATCTTATGGTACAGATTGTAAATAACTTTTTAAATAATTTTAATTAAAATTATCCGTTATTTTTTACGTTGTCGTTAAATAAGCAAAGTAAGGATTTATTAAACGAAAACGAACCGTTAATATAATATTTTTACTTTCTTAATATTTTTATATTTTGTTATAATTTATATAACGATTTAATTTTAATATTAATACAACTTATTATTTCGTATAATCTTAATTAAGGTTTTTTAATTCGAAAATCTTATTTATAATAATATTATATAAATTTTTGCATTAAAATAAATTGACGTATTAATAATATCGGATTACTTATAATTAAATATATTGCATAATTTTGTATTAACTTATATATTTCGTATATAATTACTTATTAATTAACGTTTTTACGTATTCTTTATAATTTCTATTTTTACTTTTACATTTTTTCAAACGTTATTATAATTTATGCATTAATAACTTTATTTATATTAATAAAACTCAAGATTATTTTCGTTTTAGGTATTATATCCGGGTTTAAGCTTTCCTGGAAATCTTTGTTCGGGTTATATAATAATATGTTATATTTTAAGATTGCGTATAAATATTTCTCGCCGCGTTTTGATATGCAATTTATATATTTATTACCTGCATAACCCCGTAGATTATAGCATTTATAAAATAGTTATATAATATGTACCTTTTTATTAATTAATTCGGTTTATAAAGTTATAAATCTTTTTCGTGTCGTTTATAAAATACTTAATTTATGTATTCTTTTCGTTAAAATACGAAAGCCGTAATTAATCGATTATTCCTAATTAAACTTGCAATTTAATAACTTATAAGGCCTGTATAATCCGTTATGACGTAAATCTTATTTTATCGAGCGTTACTTTTTAAAATATCCCGAACAGTAATATTGGTATTTAGCGTTTATGCAAATATTAAACCTTATGAAAATAAGAAGTTTTATTTATAATATAAACTTTTTACAATATTACCGAGTTTAAAGATTATTATTAATAGTTAGATTTACTTAATTAATATTCGGTCGATTTGGTGTTAAAATATAAGGTATTTATAATTTTCCAGTTTTCTTTTATATTAATATAGCTTTATAGCATAAATTTAATATTTGGAATCGGTTACGTATAATATGCATTTTTTATAAGATACGTTTTAAATTTTAAAACGGTCGAATATTATTTAATTAATACGAAATTGCTTTAATTAAAACGAGGCTGTAAGTTATGTTATATCGCTGGTTATTCTAGTAGTTTTTTTAGTTATTTATTAGTTTAGGACTTTATTATTCGTTTTTAAGATTATCTTTTGATAATATTATTAACAAATTTAATATGCTTGGTAAAAATTTTAAAGTTTGCCGAGTATATTTAAGATATATTATCGTTAAAATGTTTAAAAAAGGCCTTTAATATATTTTTAAAGTCGTTTATATTTTATAATATTATAAAGAATATAAACGTATATCTTGTAATAAGTATTCTAAGTATTAAATAATATAATTAAATTAATTTTATTTATTATAATATAAAAAGATATACAAGGATATACGAAATAAAGGTAACCTATATTAAAATAAATAACATTAATTATATATTAAATAATTATAATAATTATAATCGATAAACATTTAAATAAAGGAATTTTATAAATTATTTTAAGTAATTCGTAATAAAAAACACGTTTCCTATAATTTATACACGCTTATTACTTCCTTTTTTATACGTTATTATTTTGTTATAAAGAAATAACGTTGATTTTTTAGTTAATATTTAATAATTTATATAAACTTAATTATTTACATACCTATAATTATATAATCTTAAATTTTATATATATATTAATGCTGATTATATATATTACTTGCGGATTTCCTTATAACCTGTAAATTATTTATAAGTTTCGTTTATATATTATAAACTGTTATATATTTTTTTTATTACTAATAATCCCCCCGGGATATTATTTAATATATAAACTTTACCCGTTTATTATATCTTATACTTTAAGTTTTTATTTATCGTTTTAATTAATTAAAATTATTACTGGTAAACTTATTATATCCTTAGATTTGTTATTTTTAAATATTTTTATTATAGTATCTAACATTATAACGTACCACACAAGCTCACGGCGCACACAAGCTCGCGGCGCGTTTTTTGGCACCTCGCAACAACTAATCCAAATAACTTAACCATAACAGATTTAATTGATTCAATCGACGGTATTCTTTTTCGCTGACTATATATACAGCTTTTGGACAAATATACGTATTATATCAAGATTTGTTGCGGACGTTATATTGCCATTCCTTCCTGCCAACTTATACGCGACCGACTAATTACTAACGCGTTTAAGTTAATATTACCCCCATTTCGTACGACCTAAAGCCGACCGATAGAAATACGAGTACCGACCGAATTTCCAACCCGTATACGCGAGCGTTTTTTGTACGGCTTTAATACGTGGAAGATATTCGCAAAATGGAGGGTAATAGGGCTTATTAAAAGACGCGTTACAAGGCTGCGGGGTAAGGCTGTAGGGCTTGTTAGGGCGCGTAAGGGAGCCCGTCGGGGGGCGCGTCGCGGTATTGCAGGACTTGTTGGAATAATAATTTAACTTTACGTATTTAAATGGTTAAAATAAACGTTTTTACTAAAAAAGAATATTTATTATATTGGATAAATACGTTTTTTCGGTCGGCAGAAAGGTGGTAATAAAAGAAATGCTATTAATAGCTATTAAAAGTAGTTATCGCATATAGGTTAGCAGAAAAAAATAACAATATAACGTCCGTAACAAACCTTAATATAATGCGTGTATTTGTTCCAGAGCTATATATATAGTCAGCGAAAAAGAATACCGTCGATTAAATCAATTAAATCTGTTATGGTTAAGTTATTTGGATTAGTTATTGCGAGGTGCCAAAAAACGCGCCGCGAGCTTGTGTGCGCCGTGAGCTTGTGTATTACGTTATAGCTATTATAATAGAATTACCGCCGTTTAATAAAACGGAATATAATAACTGCGTTTTAACGTAATATGGCAACTTAATAAAAGATTAAAATATATATAATAATATGAATATTATTATTAAATTAACGTTCGATACAAGCTATATTAATTACGGCGCCATTCTTCTTAATCTTTTCATAATTAAATATATTATTTTTCCAAACCTTACGCCAATTAATAAATTTTCTTATAATGCTTTTAAATAAATATTCGATAAAATTATAATATTTTCAGGCTTTAATAAAGCAAGGTTTATATATATATACATAAAAACGTAATTTGCTTACCGTTATATAATCCTTAACGTATATCTTATTTATAATAATATCGGAATTATATTTAAATAAGTATTTAATGGTTTTAATTATAAATATATAATTTATATAATATTAATAGAAAATGTATTTATATATATTAATAATATTTAAACCTAGTTTTTATTACCGGAAAACGAGATTATAATATAGTATGTAATATAATTCGTTTCTTTTATTATATTAAAATCTAACCGTAAAGCTAACGAATTAAAAACCACGAACTTTTAAATAGTAGCTTTTTAAAATCGTAAGGCAGGCATTTTTTATATTATAAATTTAGTTACCGTATTGTATTTAAAACAACGTATAATTCGGGCCGTTAGTCGTTTCCGGAAGTTTATAAATAATAACAACTTACATAATATAAATAACATTAAAAATATGGTAAGTTTATAATCCCGATTAGGATTATAAAACCGTAAAACCTTTTACGGTATATATTATATGAATATTATCTTTATAATATTAAGCAAAAGAAAATCTACCTTTATTCGCAAATTTATAACGAATAAATTATTATATACAGAAATTAGCTTTATAAGTATCGTGGTATATTCGGTACTAACGTTAAAGCTTTTAATAATTATCTATTATATCCGACTTTTCGTTTACTTATATAGGATTCCGATATAAAAGAATTCCGAAATTTGTCCGTTATTCCAGTTCTACCGAAAAAGAAATAACTTAATATTAAGCAGCCGAAATCCCGTACGTTTGTAGGTTTTACATTTTAAAAAAGAAGTTTTAAAAGCCGCAGCCGGAGATACCAGTAAACCTTAGCTTAAGGTACTTATTAAGGTACTTATTAATAAACGATTTATTTAAGGTTTCGGCGAAATTACTTATTCCGATAAACTTATTACTACCAAAATCCTTACTAAGATTGCGACGAAATGTACGACGGGAACCCGGAAGTATTAATTAAAACCTTAAATTAATTACTATACAAATACCATATTTGTTAAGATCCCCAGCCAAAAAAATTTAACGTACGCGGTAAGCCTTGAAGAAAGGTAGTAAAAAGCCGGTTTTAAAGGATATTATTTACGGTTACGGAAAAATAAAATCATAAAGCGTAAAAACTCCGGATTTATTATAAAATCGGGATTTTAAATATTTCGAATTAGTACTTAAAGAAAAACAGATATCGGAATAACTATACTTATAGCGAGAAGATAACCTCCTTAATATTGACCAAAAATTATCCATATTATTTATTTACTCGTATAGTCGATCCCTTATGCCAGCTAATCGACCTGAACTAAAGTATTTTAAAGGTTAAAAGGGATAAAAACATTTTAAAAGCTAATATAATAAGCTCGAAAAAAGAAACCGGAAAACGGGATTTAACAAATATTAACTCGGTATTATAAAATTAAGGGACGTAAATTAAAAAGTATAATTTGTTAATAATTACGATAAATTATAATTTATTACGCCTTATATTAAAGTTTGTTAATTTTCTTAGTTTATAAAGTTTATTATATATCCGTAATAATATATAATTAATCCGGATTAAAAAGAACTAATATTTATAAACTATTTAACGAACCTAAAATTAATAAAACGAACATAATAAATAGAAATTATATTAATAATATTATTCGCATTATTTAATTATTTCTTTATATAATTAAATTATCTTAATATAAAGAAGATATAGTTTTAGATTTTAAAGCAACGTTTATATCCCGTAAGAACGTAAATATGCTGTCGAAATATATTTATAACATTCTTTACTTTAACGAACTCGAAGATATACCGTTAAAAACCGCGAAAAGTTAAAACATCCGCTTTAGCTTTTAATATACCCTACATATCAACGACCGTAACCCCGTTTCGAAGCCGAACGCGTTATTCGTTATTTATCTCGATTAAAATCGGCCAGGTTTCGTTTTTTTTTTTTTTTTTTTTTTTTTTTTTTTTTTTTT